>PVKN010030151.1:0-12808 GCA_004027915.1 Capromys pilorides
ATAATAGTATCTGTAGACCCTCTCTCCAGGGAAATAACTATAATTGGTGAAAATATAAAATTTAATGTTTTAAAGCCTCTGAAAATTGTCTGAAGTATATGTACAAATGAAATATTTTTCTTAGGAAAACTTGCCAACTCTCAGAACAGAGACAAGCTGTGACATCTAAACCACAACCACAACTGGCTCCTTTCTCGGCTACCACCTCTTCTCTGATTTCTGAAGTTGAGTATAACGGAAGCTGTATACCCATACTAAGTGAGTTGATCAAGAAGATGGGGTTCTTTTTCCTCCAAGCTCCAAATCCAGGGCTGTGGTGTAAAAGCTCTATTTCAAGACAAGAGATATGGTGGCCTCTGTGTATGTGTGTGGGAGAGGAAGCATTGGCCCCATTCACTGTCACCCTCATTTATTGGCTGGAGGTTCTTTGTGGGGAAAGCCACGCCAAGAAGACCAACTATTACTCTGCACAACTCTCTTGTAGACTAGTAGTGTTATTCAAAGAAAAGTAGGCTGCCATCTCAGTAGCAGTTCTGCAGCAATGAGAAGTCTGTAGGTGAGATAGGCTGGCTGTAAGAACGCAAAGTTTCAACAGCTTTTCCAAGAGGAATGCATTTGTTTGGAACAAAAGTTGAGAAAGTTCAAGCCTAAGACAATCATAAAACTTTTGGTAGGGGGCAATGATGATGAGGCTAGTAGTCCATGATGCCATAGTACTGAAAGTTTAACAAAGAACTAAGGAGTGCTTCTTAGGATCTGGGAAAGCCGCATATTAGTTCAGGGTTTGCTCCTACAAAAGTCTTAATTTTAAACAGATCAGACCACAGAGGTGGTGTAGGCTATATAGCTAAAAGAAACAGACCAAACAATTAGAAATTCTTGGAGCTAAAATCTTTCTGTGATGATAGTAGAGACAGATCACCCAGAAAAACAAACAAACAAACAAACAAACAAACAAACACCAAACAGACAGACAGAAAGTTTGTTACTTGGAAGAATGATGCCACTGAAAAAATGAAAAGGCTGTCACTCAGCCCAGGGCTTCTTTCTGATGGCCAACAGATGAACACTTGCACAGTACTGGGAACAAACCTAACTGAACTAGTCTTGGTAGTTCCTAACCAAATAAAGAAACAACTTGTGGAAAGGGGGCTGTGAAGTAGATGAAGAAGATAAATAACCAGAATTGTTACGATGCATTGTCTGAAACATTCAGTTAACAAAACATAATGAACACAAAGAAACAAAAGTGTGACCCATACATAAAAGCAGACCACAAAGTGTTTCTGAGAGGGCCCAGATATTAGACCTTGCAGAGAAAGACATCAAAGCAGCTATTACAGATACATTCACAGAGCTAAAGGGAAGTATACTTAAAGGCATGATGGCAGTATTCTGTCAAAGAACAACAACAGAAACATAAAAATTGTGAAGGTGAAAGTAAAGAACGACATATATCATTCTTAAGGCTTCAGAACTATTTTGAATGGGCAGAATGAGTGAATTCAAAGAAACATTTTTAAGTGTTATACTCTGAAGAACTGAGTGAAAAACAGAAGCTCAGAATATGGCACACGACTAAGCATAGTAACACACACATAAGAAGCCTAGAGAATATTCAGAGATAATGGCTAGTTATTTCCCCAATTTGATGAAAAACATTAATTGACATAGCCAAGAAAACCAGCAACGTCCAAAGATAACTATAGCTACACATATAATAATAAAAGTATAATTGGATTTCCTCTCTTAATTAAAAATCAGTTGACCAAATAATTGTACTCTGGGTTATGTTACACAATAAAATATATTTGACAATAATAGCACAAAGGAGGTAGATGGAAGGAAACTGAAGTAGGGAAATCATACAAGATGGCAGCTTGTGCACATCAGAAGGCTACAAATGGAGTCTATGAACAAACATGCACTTTCTTTTCAGTTGTTTTAGAACACATAAGATCATTTATGGTAGTAACGATAACATATTTTGGGTTTTTAACATACATACACACAATGTTTACATAAATACAGCAATATTTTGATTCATGAACACTTCTGTTCACAATTCTCAAAAGTGACAAATTCTTTTTCCATCCATAAACTCCAAAAAAGTTGATGACAAACAGAAATGAGGCCATCTTCCTCAAAAAAATTGTAAAACAAGTTTGTGAGCCAATGTACCAGTGTAACAGCATATAAGTATTGAAGGAAAAGAACGAAATAGAAGAAAAATTTATCTTACTGAAGTTAAGGATATAAAACCAAAGTGGTCTGCTGAGATATAATCTATATTATAACCCCTACAATAACTGAGAATATACATTTAAAAACAATGAAGACACAAATTTAAACGTTATGCTAGAAAATAATCACTTAATGTAAGTTAGAACCATAAAGTCTAGTGAGGGACTGGCGAGATGGCTCAGCGGTCTAAGGCACCTGCTTAGGCAAGCTTAGGCAAGCACAGAGATTTTAGTTTGATCCTTGGCACCACATGCTGTGCCCAGCCCCACCCCCAGGGCAGGCTGAGTGGACCATAAAAAAACAAAACAAAACAACAAAAGACTAGTGAAACAAACAGAAAACAAAAATTAAACATCATATGACAGTGGTACTTATATGTTCATATTTATAGCAGCACAATTCATCATACCTAATCTTAAAATCAGCCTATATGCCCATCAACAGATAAATGGATAAACAAAATGTGTTTTTACTATGCCATAATAAAAGATGAACTTGAGTCATTTGTGGGAAAATGCATGCACCTTGGGAACCTCAATGTTAAATGAAATAAATCAAACATACAAGCTTAAGTATCATGCAAATTCTTTTATGAGAAGTCAAAAGAATAAATTATTTGTAATTTATTTTTAGAAGTAGGGAGACAGATCTTGGTAGGAAAAGGATGAAAAAAAAATCAAGACGTGTTATGGCTGTGCACCAACTCCTGTAAGTAATGTAGATATTCTGTACTGCAAATATGCACTAATAAAAGGAAGCCAAAGGTGAAATGGCAGGCTTTAACTAAAAGTCAGGTGCTATTAGATTGTGTTTAACAAAAATCCAAAAGTGAGACCTGCCTATGCTGACTAAAGGAGACATAGAGTTGAATGATATAACTAAGCTGAAAATCAGATGCTCTTCAACTTATGATGCCATCTCGCCAGTCCCTCACTAGACTTTATGGTTCTAACTTACATTAAGTGATTATTTTCTAGCATAAAGTTTAAATTTGTGTCTTCATTGTTTTTAAATGTATATTCTCAGTTATTGTAGGGGTTATAATATAGATTATATCTCAGCAGACCACTTTGGTTTTATACCCTTAACCTCAGTAAGATAAATTTTTCTTCTATTTCGTTCTTTTCTTTCTTTATATGCTGTTACACTGGTACGTTGGCTCACAAACTTGTTTTACAATTTTTTTGAGGAAGATGGCCTCATTTCTGTTTGTCATCAACTTTTTTGGAGTTTATGGATGGAAAAAGAATTTGTCACTTTTGAGAATTAAATTGTGAACAGAAGTGTTCATGAATCAAAATAAGTTCTATAAACTCCTGGCAGATGGAAAATATTGCAAGTTAGTGCATTTGCACACCTAACCTACCAAGCTCCCTGGCTTAGCAACACAAACTGGGCTCTACATCATTACTATGTGGGTGACTGGCCACTGTGGCCCACTGCTGCCACTCAGCTCACTGAGAGTATTTAGCATACACTACAAGCTAGGAAAAGATCAAAGCTAAAAACATGAAATAGTTTACACTGAATTCTTATCACTTTCAAACCTTTGTAAAGGGAACACTAAGTCTATAGAGGACAGAAAAATACATACCATGCCAATAGCAACTATGAGGTGCTGGACTGGCTGGCACTAATTAGACTTCGTAAGAATTTTAGAGAGAAAAATGGAACTTGATCTGCTGTCACTTAATCTTCTGAAAACCTACATTTCATTAGGACAAAAAAATGACAAGAACTTTGCCTCAGATACTTCATTCAGATCTAAGGGAAAGAAATGGAAAAGAACAAGTTGAGGAGATGAGATGTTATACAACACAGAAAGTGAATAGGAAACAAACCAAGATGAGTTACAGAGAGGAGAAAATTGAACTGGATTATTCAAGAAGCATGTATAAGTTCCTGTTTATGTCAGAAAGGTTTTCAACTTGGCTGCAACTCATACCAGTGGGGAAGAATAAGGTTACCACAGCACAAATGTCAGTAAGTTGGAAAACTGCTTTCTGGTTAGTAGAAAAATGACACTTCCTTTCCTAGCAGGCTGTATGACGGGTCTAGCATCATGCCATGGCATAGTTACTGTAGTTGCTGTGTAACAGGGCCTATTCTCCATCTTGCAGTGCCTCATTCTATAGAAGAGACCTTAATGGCCTTTAATCCCTTGCCCTCTGATTTGGGCAGGTGACTCTTCTCATCTATAGTGAGTAAAGGAAGCACCATGGAGGTTGGTTGCCATGGGCACCCCTGAAAAGGGCAGGAAAAAGGGCCCCAGATAGGCCTTACAGCTGTGGAGCAATGAGGGTATAACTGAATGTGTAACCTCAAACTAGAATTGCACTACTTCCTTTCAGCAGAATTTTAAAAACTAAAGACTGGAGGTAGTATTGTAAAGACTAAGTGCCATGTACTAGAACTTTTCTCTCAAGATTCTTTTTCATTGCTTTAAAATTCATTTTTTAAATTTTTTTAATTTTTAATAAGAAATAACAATATGATAGTTTCAAAACACATTAGCAGTGCATTCATAATAATTGATACATTGAATATTGTTAAAATTCATTTTTTTAAAAGAAAAAGATTTAATTTCAAAGTGTCATTGTGAGGATAAAGTAAGGCAGTCTGTGTAATGAACGTGGTACAGTATCTAGCACCATTTAGAGATTTTTAGATCTTCAGTTATTACATGGAGGTTGAAATGAGACAAGACTAAACTTCATACAATAAAGGGAAGGTTTTTTTCTACTTTCCAGTCTGTCTTCAATTTTTTTTGTCTTCAGTTATTGACAACTCTATGGCTGTTGGTCTTATATCTACAGGATGGCTCACTTTTGCTTCATAGGAAATCAGACAAAGGATCCCAAGTGCCAGACTAAATACTTTCTGCTGCATCCAGACTAGGAACTTCTCACCCATAGATGCTGGCTTGTTGCACCCTTATCCAGAGAAATGCAAAACAAGAGGGAGGAGAGTTGTCTACTTCTAGCTAGAGCTTTATTCAGTGCCAAGAAGGAAATGGAGCTAAAGGTGAATGACAACAGAGCTGGCAGGTCTCATGGCTTATGAGTGATTTCTCTGGTCCTTCAGGTCTCTCAGGCAGGTGTGGAGAACTGTGTGTGAAAGCCTTCCTCTGCCTTTTCATATCTTGATGATTCACAATCCTAATCGTGAGCAGTGAGCTGGAGAGACTCCTGAGAGATATATGTGTAGCACACAGGCATAGAGGAAGTCTTGGTTTAGGGCCATGGCAGAGGTGGAAGAAACTTGGAAACAGTGTGCTCATTTGTCACTGATTATAAAAAGGTAATAAATTAGAGGTTTTTATGTCCTGGTTTTCTATTTTAAAATTAAGGGATGCTGTATACAGTAATTGGCTTGATCACAGTTTCTTACTTTTTATTATGCTGTTCTTGGTAATGCTCAGTAGAAAGATAGGGAGAGAGCGAAGAGTAGGACAGGGAGGAGCCAAGCATGAAACTAAGAATAATCAGATGAAATGTCTTAAAATGAGGAGATTCCACTGTGCTCTGTATCACTGGACAATAGTTTGAAAATTTTCCCAATGTCTCTATCACATATCTAGCTGCCTTTAAGAACCCTTTCAACTTTAGTAAAGTCTACTTAAATCAAAAGAATAACTCAAATTTGTCATGCAGCCAATTTCAATCAAATCTTTAAAAACTAACTGTTCAACAGATGCACAATAGAGAAAGAGATCCTCCGCACGATAGACAGCTAAGAATTAAATGTCACAACACACATTTTTCTATTTCAGTGTTGGCAGACTGGCAAGAAGCTGTTTTGGGTAACTGCGTTCTGCCCACCTAAAATTCCCTTCAGTCTTCACTGGTAACTGTATCCTTTACTTTCTCACTGAAATTATTCACAAAATGCCAAAAGATTTTTTCAGGAGAAATGTGGTACACAATCTCCTGGAACACCTCTGCTAGGAGGGGGCTTCACTCCAACAAGTGGTTACAGAACAAAGCCAGAAAAATGGGAGTGGAAGCCAGCAAGGCCCATCTCATGTGGTACATGTGGTAGCAGTGATAACTTGCCATAGGTTGCATTTGAAACCTGGTTCACCACTGGTTTAAACCTGTCTGCCACCCATAGATGTTCTGGATATCTAGCTACCAGGAAAGAAAATGGGTATGCAGTAAATAAAAGCCATTTTTTAATTAGCTCATATGGCAGGCACTGCCTACGGGAGTTCACTAGAGAGTGTGGAGACCGAGGTGGTCAGGGAGACAGATGGGGAGAATATGCCCACTTTGACATGGTCACAGAGTTTCTTTGCTCATCAGAATGGGCTGGTTCTTTGTTTGAAAGATTCCAAGCTAAGAAATCCCCAAACACGAATCCTAATGGAGAAGATAGATTATATTCCTTAACCTCAGAGGTGTGTCTGTTTTGAATCAACAATATACCCACAACAGTTTGTTGGCTAGTTCAAAACTTTAGGTCAGAGACTGAGTGCCTAGGTGATTAGACCCCTTGTGTAAAGAAGATCACCGGAGTAACTGTTGCATGACACCTCAAATAGAGCTGGACTCAGCAGTTCATGACCTCGTTTCTCTTCCTCAATCCCCACCTATAATAGTGCAAAGTCTCTCGGACATATTCATTCATTGTAGGTAGGTATCCTCCCAGGAAGCCCATGAACTAGATAGGACTCTTTCTTCAACTTTGGAGAACAGAAAGCACAGATTCACATGCTCCACAGATGGGCCTAGGGCACATGTGTGAGGACATAGATGGAGACCAGCACTCTAGCTGTGTGCACAAGATCTGCATAGACGGACAAGCAGCGTTCACCATTTAGATATATAACACTTCGGGCAAAAATGTTCTTAAATTAGCTAAAATAACAAGGCCTTCTAATCTTAACTGTAGTAAGAAAGTTCCATTTGGGGTGGGGGTAGGGTTACAGCTCACTGGAAAGCAAGTACTGAGCTTGCACAAGGCCTTGGGTTTAATCACAAGGGTGTGCATTAGGACATACACACAAAATTTCACTTCAGTTGATTTGGGTTAGAAATAAATGCTTGTTTTATTTTACTCACTTTTCCAAAGAAAAAAGGACTTTACGTGTATATCTCAGGAAACAGTCCTCTTTGCTGTTTGGATAACAAGGACTACTAATCCCCATTAGCCTTCCTTTCGCATATGGGAGGACTGGACGGAAGGACTGGAGTGAGAATGAGTTAAACATAAGACACCTTGATCGGTAAAGGCCTTACTGTTCTGTCCTCAGGCTTCCAATTCCTCCTTCTCTTTATATGAACGCACTCCAGTAATCCTAAAAAAATATCCTAATGTCAAGGTCAGCTATTTAGCAATTTTAATTCTCTCTTTTCTGTGTAACCTAACAGGAATTAGAACATGGGCATGGGGGGGGGATTATTCTGCCTTCTGCCTACCCACACCTCTAAACATAACCCTTAGGAGCAAACAAGCTCTTCACCTAACCAGCAAAGAAGCTTCCATTGTAAGCAGAAGGCAGAATAGTCCCTCTCATGCCCATGTTCTAATAGCTGTTAGGTTACATAGAAAAGAGAGAATTAAAATTGTTAAATATCTGACCTTGACATTAGGATTCTTTTTAAGGATTATGAGAGTGGGTTCATATAAAGAAATGAAGGAATTGGAAGAGGAAAAAAATGCAAGAGGATGGCAGCTGGATATGGACTTGAACCAACATTGATGTCTCTGAAGGCGAGAAAGAACCAGGAATCAAGAGATCTCTAGAAGGTGGAAGGAGCAAGGAACTGAGATCTCTCTGAGAGCTTCCAGAAGAAATGCAGCCTGCTGATCTCTGTCCTTAGCTCAGCAAGGATGTGGATTTTTGATCTATAGAACTATAGGGTAATAAATACTGTTTGAAGCAGCTACTATGTTTGTGGTAATTTGTCTTTCATTCACTTTCATCAGAAATAATGATGATAGCTGATATTTTCTGAGTGCTTACATATGATAGCTATTTTTCTGAGCACTTTTATATGTATAAACTCATTTAGTCATGTGTAATTATCTCGAGAGGTAGAGTAACTCCTGGAAAGTTATATTACTGGAAGTTTTACAGCTAGGATTTAAACCCAACTGATTGGCTCTGGTGAGATAACACTTAAAATCCTATGTTGCCTGTTGGATTGAGCTTGTGGCTGTTGTAGATATTTACTTCTGAAAAAATGAACTTGAAATCTCTATATTCTCCTTTACTTTTTTTGCTTCTCATTTTTAAGAATTTAGGTAATCTGCACAGGTTAGCTGAGGTCTAAAATGTCCCCAAAGTAGGTGTAATTCACTTACAGGAGAATAAAACAAGATGGTTCTGATACACAGTTGTTAACAGATAAACATCTGCTGAATCCATAACTGAAGAGAATCTGGCCATTCTGTCCTCAAAAGAAGAAGTTTAAGTTTCCCCCTTCATTTTGTAATTATTTGAAGATTCGGCAACTCGCTCTCTCAGAGGTCAGTACATGGATACCAAATTCTGCAGCTTTATTGTTCACTGGCCATTAGAAAAGCTATCTGTGTGTATAGCTTTGACAGCATCTAGAAGAGGGTGATCAGACATGAAGATTAAGTTGAGTGAGAGAAGTAATAAGGTTAGATTTAGCTAGATATGGTGGCATATCTAAGTAGCTGGGTGGTTATCCCAGCTACTTAGGAGGGTGAGGCAGGAGGATTACAAATTTAATACATAGCCTGCACTATGTATTAGGATCTTGTGTCAAAATATAAAATAAAAATGGCTAGAGATATAGCTCAGCATTACTACCACCACTACCACAAGAAAAAAAAATGGTACAATGTAGCTCAGGAAGAAGACAATGAAAGAACCAGTCTCTTAAGTTCTGACCTCAAAATACTCTTTGTAGCTCGACAGACTAAAATTAGGATCAGTGGTTGGAAGGTACAAAGAGGCAGATTTCAGGTCAATATAAAGGAACTCTGTCTGAGGATACAAGTCTTCTAAAGCAAGCAGAACCCCCTCAGAGGCATGCTTTGCTTCTCTGTAGAAGTATAAAAGAAGAGGTCCCAGAGAGCATATATCATAGGGTTTCTGAGAATCCAGGAGTAGGAGTCTTTTTCTTGGTGGTTTTAGAGGTCCCAGAAAACCTACTTTTGAAAAGTTCTCATTGTTGTGACTAGTGCCAAATATGGTGGCTGCAACTCCAGAATGGGGACAAGAAGGTGGAGTTCTAAGGGCTTTAGGCAGAACTTTGGTAAAAGTTCGACTTTTCATTGCCCACAGGATAGCAGTATGAAAACCCTAGTTCAGTGTAGGGACGGAGGAACAAACAAATCTATGTAAATACAAGCCCTATAAAGTTTCATACACAAGCTTACACTTCCTTTCTCCCGGGGATGCCCATATAGCTGATGCCAGTCTGAGCACATCTAAATCAAATCCTAAATGACTAAAGGAGACCTAAATGACCATGAGGGAGAAGGGTAGATTTTTGTGATGCGAACCCCTCTAACTCATGACTCTTGACTGCCAAGATGCTCTGTTGACCATTCTGTCAGAATTGCTCTGTCTCCTGGAGGCACGTACCACACTGCTCTTTGAGGTCACTATAATCATATATGCATATAATGGAGAAAGGATTACTCTTTAGTTATACTTTAGGACTTCTTGCATCAGAATGAGAAGACTGACTGGTGGGGCTCTCCCGGACCCAACAAACTGGAACCTCTTGTTGTGGGGCTCAGGAATTAACTTTAACAAGCTCTGTTGGTGCTTCTTTTGTACACTGTTTCAATTTCATTAGTTTCTTTGGAGTTAGATGTGAAATTTAGTTTGAGGTATGTTAAGATGGAAAATTACAGAATTAAGGTTTGGTTTATGACAGGAAATGGAAGAATTTCAGGAACTCAAGAAAAAAGCACTGGGCTGGGGAGGTAGCTCAGTGGTCTAAGTGCCTGCTTAGCAAGAACTCTGCGAGAACTCTGGTTTGATCGCTGGCACCACATGCTACGTGGGCCCAGCCACGGACAGGCCGAGCCTGCTACCAAAACCAGTGTAGTGGCAAATGCCTGTAATGCCAGCACTGGGGAGGCTGAGACAGGAGGATCACTATGAGTCAAAACTGTGTAGTGAGACCCTGTACTGCATAAATAAGTAAACAAACAAATAAACAAGTGATTAAAAATAAATTAAAACAAAATAAAGCACTGTGTAAGACTAATAACTTACGATTGTTTAAAATCCTTTAGAAATCCTACCAGAAGCTAAGAAGGATCAAGAATTTTGCCTGCTTTATTTCTGAAAGTGTGCAAGAGTGGCTGACACATAGTAGGTACTAGTGTTGGCTAGGGTAATGAGTGGGTGTGGAGCCTGCTGTTGCTGCAGGCTGATGCAGGGGACAGGACCTCTTCTCATTTTTCTTAGTGTGGCCAATTTACTGGGCATCCTATCTCGACATAGGTGCAGCCTCACTAAAGGAATCTTAATGACAGGGTAGAGGCTGTGGTCCAGCTGAAGGCTTATCAAACCATTGCTTTCTGCCTGTATGCCAGAAAAAGAGTGGAGATTTTAAAAAACAGAATTGATGAAGCCAACTGCTGCTGTGATATCACAGGAGCAGAAAGACCCTTCATTCTTCTGACATAAATTTTAAGCAGGAGTGACTGGACGTCCACTCTGCTTCCAGCTTGCCACTCCTGTGCACAGGCAGGAGCAGAGGGGGATTCAGATCAGAGGCCATTCTCCCTGACACTTCCTTCCCTGTCACTTGAACAGCGATCAGGAACACAAAATAAATCTCGCCGCACTTTTTCCTTATTCACTGTAGAAGACAGGACGATGAACAAGATTCTCAGTTTGGGTGAGGCTGACTGCTGAATGCTAAAGAGTTTCCTTTTCCTTCATCCTTCTAATCCACAGGTCAGATCCAACATGAAAGGCAGAAAAGTTGTCCATTAAGAGATTTGTCATTCTCTAATATTTATGTCTTCACTTGAAAAGTTCTACATACTTTAAGAAATTTCCTCTTGTATTTTATCTGTGTATCTGCAATCCATGAATGCATAAGTCTATCCCAGAAAATATTTTGCTTTCTAGAGACCAAATAAATTATTTGTTTTCATACTAATTTTCTACTTTTCCCAGACAGCAAGAGATTTTTTTTTCTTTTAAGCTACCTAAAACAACATTAACACAAGACAGTAAGAACATGCCTTTCATGCACTCATAAGCCACTTTCCATAGAATAATTAGACAGTGAAAGCATTCTGTCTTTGTGGTTTTGGAGAAAACAGTTGTAAACACACAGAAAATTGCCTGTATCTACCAAACACACTCAGGACACAGGTACCTGTGGTTGCTGTTTTGCCTCACAAGAGCTTGAATCTTCTATTCCAACAGTGCAGGAAAACATTGTGAGGAGGTAGAATAATTATGCAATGACACAGACACCATCATTATTAGCTAATCACAACCCTAGGGCACTAACAAAGTACCGAGTGTCTCTTCTCCCAGGGGGCCTAATTATTCTAAACAACCACACCTCTCATTTTAATTTATTCTGTAAAAGACTAGGGAAAGGGAGATAAAGAGAGTTGTGATAGGTTAGGAGGAGACCCTTAGAAAGCAGTGTGCAAGGTTCTAAGGCAGTGTGATCTCACTACTAGACAGTCTACAACAGGGTAACATTTTACATGTAAATGTAAACATTTGGGCCATTTTGTTTTTCACTGCACATTATGATTTGTGTCTTGCTGTCCCTGCAAAGTCTCATGCAGTCATGGAGTGACTTCTGGAGTTTGTGACTGATACTTGATCCAGGGATGGGATTATGGGTGTGAGTGCCAGATACTCTGCATTGCAGTGTGAGGAGGGGAGAGAGGCAGGCTAGCTGCCTGAGCTGCAGCAACTCCTTTTGCTCTTTGCTGCCACCATGAAAGGTTGCTCTCTGCCATGTGCTGCTCTGTCTTGGAGCCAGCTTAGCATGGACTGACCCTTCCACTGACTATGACCTAAATAAACGTTTTCTTCCTTCATTTTGGTTGTTTTACCAGCAACAGAAGAATAACCAAGACCCTGCCCATTTTCAGTTCATAGAAAACTGGTAAGCATCTTGGCTTGGTGCAATACTGGGCCAGAGGAAGCACTATTATTGGTTCTTTAGAAGATTGGTTAGAGGAAAATTCAGAGTCTACAGGACTAGATTTTCAATTGGAATTTCTTGCAAAGTTTTTTTTACTCCATGATAGCAAAGATTTTCAAAAATGAGAAATTGATATAGATAATATACTTTCAATATCCAAAATAGTTGTATTGTTTTCTTCACTTTTTTACTTCCAGATGTTTAATGGATGTCTCACTAGTTGATATTTCTAAGAAAGAAATCTACATTGTTAATTGTCAATAAACTAGGAAACCTTTCCTACCTGTCCTTCTCATTAATGTATCCTAAAGTGCACAAAGATACTATATTCTCAAGAATGAAAGTGTGATTTGTAGCCAGGAGACTGAAAAGACAGCTCATGGAAATTCACAGAGCTAGAATGGAGCATACTGAACATAGTGGTGTACCCCTGCAATTCCAGCACT
>PVKN010030152.1:0-12808 GCA_004027915.1 Capromys pilorides
GCAGGTATATCATCTTCTCTGACTTGAACACTCAATTATACTAGCACTGTGTTAACATATGAAGCTGTAATTCATATTGGCACATAAACTGCATTAGCCCCATGAATTTTAATACTGAGTTTTCTTCTGGCCATCTTAGACTTTGTTATTTTTGCATTTTAAAAACTTTCACTAAGTTGCTAAATTGCCAAGAATCTCTTGAAACTTGTGATCCTCCTTCCACCATCTCCCAGAGTGTTGGAATTATAGACATGTACCACCCTATAATTATTTTCAAATCCTTATTCCATATTCTGTGTCATCATATTGACTTTTTGGTACAAATATAGCCTGTAAGATTTCCATTTTTAAAAGAGTAATTATGCAGTGTCTTATTTACTGTTCTGTCATTGCTGAGACAAAATACTTGACATCAAAAGTTAAAAGAGGAAATACTTATTTAGCTCACAGTTTATAAATGTTTTAGTCCATAATCAGCTCACTAACAGGCAGGGTGGTACATAGCAGAGTGGTAATAGTTGATGGTGATGGAAGAGAGCAAAAGGAAGACCCCAAAATAAAGAAACAAGACTCCTTATGTCCTCTTTGCCTTATTCAGACTGCTAAGATTAGGGTGGTGCCAATCTAATCAGTGGACTGAGCCTCCCACTACTCACCCTTAATTCCAGCATTCTTAATCTTAGCACTGAATCATGAATCAATCAAACTTTAAATCAAGCTACTTCTGAAAAAGTCTGAAGTCCCATGAACACATGAGGCTTTAAAGGGACAGCCAGACACAAACAGAAACACACAGCAACCAATATAGCTAAGCCATGAAAACATATTAAACCTGGGTAAAATACCCTCAAAACAAAATAATATATTTAGTTGTTATAAATATGGATAATCAAGAAAGCTATGATTTGAAGCATCAAATTTACTAAGACAAGGAAAGATAGTTGAAGTATTTTCCACCAATTCTTCCTTTTCATGACAGGAATGATCTGGAAACTTTAGTAATCTCACTGAGTTAAGAAATCAAAAATCTAACAAATAAGGTAGAGCTCAGAGACAAAGAACTACAGAGAAGTGAGCTTCTTGCTTGGTATTTTTTTCTTCCAAAAATATGCTACAGCAGAAATTGAAAGGATTGACAAGGGAAGAAAACAAGTGACAAATGATGACTGAGAGATCAAAAACCAAGTAGAGTGGGACTGTTAAAATGACAACATTCATGGATTACTAAATTCTTAGGAGATTAGTAACACCAAGTTTTGGGTGTGTCTTTTTGGTTGACTGGCATGTGGGCCAACAAAGAGAGTGGAAGATGAACAATGGTTGGGAGTGACATCAACAAGTAGATGTCCAGCTTGGATAGAATGAAAAAGAAAAGAAGTAAATATACTGTAAAGAATTTAAGTCTCCTCCATTTGTGCCTGTTACCTCTGGACATCATTCTCTAGACTTCTAGTTTCTTTAGCCTTTATATGGTATATGCAACTTTAATGATGCAAGGAATTCAGGCAGTTGTGCTACAGAGCCATCTCCTCAGCCCCTGCTCCTGTAATTTCTGGAAAAAGTATGAAAAGAAAGTAATATTCCCAGCTCCAGGCATACATAGACGAGAAATCTAAAGACTTCTAAATGTGCTCTGAAGAAAAATATGATGCATTTTAGCTATAGAGCTGAAGTTCTGCAAAACAAAATTGGCTGAATTATAGCACAAGTTTCATGCTCAACCTTGAAATGCATCTGCAAAGTTCAAATTAAAAAGTGCTGATTAAAATAATACTTGTAAGGACCAGTGAGATAGCTCAGCTTCCTAAGCTCCTGTTTAGGCAACAGAAGGGACCTGGACCTGGCCACGAGATGCCAGGCTGGCCCCACCCCCAGGCACACTGAGGTGACCACTGCGACTGGGCATGGTGGTGCAAACCTGTAATCTCAGTGCTGAGGAGGTTGAAAACAGGTGGATCATTACAGAACCCAAGCTGCATAGTGGGATCCTGTACCACTATTTTAAAATATGTTAAAAATATAAATAAATAAATAAATAAATAAATAAATAAATAAATAAATAAATAATAAAAACTTGTATTCTCTGAATTAAGATGGGGATGTTTTAGAGGAAACTATTGACTTGGTGAAGGTCTTTTAATTCTTTCCTATCCTTGGAGCCCACCAAAAACAATTTTCTTTCATCTGACAAGGCCAGCAACATATCATTATTGCCCTTTCTCAAAGGTATATCAATTCTCCTGCTTGGTGCCACAGTTTAGTACATACAGATCTTGGTCATTATTCTCTTTCAGAAGGTATCACATCCATTACATGGATGATATTGTTCTTATTGAACCAAGTGAACCAGAGATAACCACTACTCAGAACTTGTTATAAAACATTTGCATGCCTGAAAACAAGAAATAAATCCAAATAAGGGACTTCTCTATGATTCAACTGTGAGGACCTGCCCTCTGTCTCATTGAAATTTCTAGGAGTCGAATAATATTTCTAGTAGTCCCTGAGTGTGAGGCATGCAGAGATATCCTTTCTAAGATGAAGAGTGAATAGACATATTTGGTTACACCTATAATCAAGAAAGAGGCACAATGTTTAGTGAATCTATCTGGGTTTTGGAGGGAACATATTACTCTTTCCTATTTACTAAGTGACATATAAAACTGTTAATTTTAAGTAGTTCTGAAAAGAAAAGAATATGATACAATATTTCCAGGTTGCTATACAGCCTGCTATACCAATCAGACCATATGATCCTGCAGAATCAGCGACCTATATGGATGTTGATTGACACCTCTGGGCAGTCATATGTATCACTGAGCAAGTGCTTAGGATTTTGGAGGGAGATAGTATGGTCTTCCATAGGAAACTACTCTCCCTTTGAGAAACAGCTTCTGGCCTGCTACTAGGCTTTACTATAAACAGAATTCTTGACCATGAACACCAGATAACCATATGTCTTGAACTTCAAATCAACAATCAGATTCTATCTGACTCATCAAGTCATAAGGTGAGATGTGCACAGAAGTATTCATTAACTGAATATCAGTCTGTCTGTCTACATGATCAAGCTCAAGCATTTCCTGCATGTATAAGTAAGTTATGTAAAAAAGTACTCTAAGCTTTAAATGCCCATGGTTTCTATTCTTACACTGCATTTTACCTCTGAGCTTGAATGTGTATATTTCTCTCATGGGGCTTACACTGTTCAGTTGAAAAATGGAGAAAGATTAGAATCTAATTTACATGTGGTCCTACAGGTTATGCGGACACCACCAAAAAGTAGACAATTATGGCAGCTCAGTATTGCTTCATCCTGGGCTATCCCTGAAAGATTACAGTGAAAGGACATCTTTACATTGACAAGAATTATGACCAGAGAAGTACACCTGGTCATGTGTTTTGTTTAGAAGAAAACATGGCCATGTATGTGACAACATATTATTTGATTCAGTAAATGGGCTGCCTGGATGATCAGTGATTGGAAATATCACAAGATAACTGATGATGAAGTTATTTGAAAGAGAAATATTTTGTCAGACATCTCTGTGTGGGTGAAGAAAGTAGGTATTTGTTTCTCACTTAAATATCTGAAATGTGATCTTAGGGCTGTGGAGATAGCTTGGCATCATAACTGCCTGCCTTGCAAGTGCAAGGTACCACACGCTGTGCTCGACCCAGAATCCCTGGTATGCTAGCCATCAAAACTGGGTGTGGTGGCACATACCCGTAATCCCAGTGCTAAGGAAGCTGAGACAGGATAATCACTATGAGGACAAGCTACATAGTGATACCCTGTACTGGTAAATAAATAAATAAATAAATAAATAAATAAATAAATGATTTTACAAATTTTATAAAGGTCATCTTAGTGGAAGAAGACTTTGCTAATTCTAGAGCTACATGTCCAACACCCAGGGGCCTGTTGTAGTAAAATATTATACCCAAAGGCATTGATTAATCCATTTCTATAACCTTGTCATCTTCAGCCCACATGATTTCTCTCCTAGGATAGTTCCATTCATCTCTTTTAGGTTTTCTCAGCAGTTGATCCACAGTCCTGGCATCTTAAATTCCTTGGTTCTCCACTGTACCATCAGCTTCACTCTCCTATCTTCATACTTGGCTTGCTCACATTCTGATTGCTTGGGTTCACAGACCTTCCTCTGAAATCTAGTTGCATCCATTTACCAATAAAAACCTCTGAAATCTGAGTGGAAGTCTCAGTGACACATTAACCGTTGAATTTCTCATTCCAGAAAACTCAGCATGCTATTGATGACAAATGTCTACTATCAGTTTCAGAAGTAGTTTGGGCTCTTTGAATCGTGACTACAGAAGCTTCTGAATCCCTTCAGATACCTTAACTCAGGGAAACATCTCTAAGGTGGCCCCAAATAAGGAGGGTACCCAAGAGTTTCTGTTTTCAACTGTAATAGGTAAGGTCTTGCTGTTTCCTGAATGTACTCAAGGCACAATTCACTCCCTGTAGAAACTAACCAGTTTCTTTTTCATGAATCTTATATACTGAGAAACTACTATGAAGACAACAATATGCATTGTATTAATTATTGTGACTATTCTACTAATGTGTTTTGCAACTGTCCCATTGTTATTTCTTTCTTATTAAATTAATAAAATTTTAAAAATATCTTCAGGAATTATTTTTCATTTGACCTCAATTTTACATGTGATTCTTTATGGCCCAAAATTTAAATTCTTTTTTGTTTTTTTTTTGTGCATGTGAGTCTGATTTATTTCACTTAACAATGTATTCTCTAGTTGCACCCATTTACCAATAAAAACCTCACATTTATCCTGTTTTATAGCTGAGTAATACTACATTGTATAAAAATACCATGTCTTCTTTATCCATCATTCAGTTGATGGATATCTGGGACAAATTGTGCTGTTATAAACATGGGTGCGCAGATTGGGACCAGCAGCACTACTGGGACCAGCTGCACTGATACCAGGTAAAGAGGCTCGGGCCCCCAGCACCATCTGTCCCTCGAACTCTACCCACCATTAGGACCAGCACTGGATGACCAGATAAAGATCTTCCCAGCCCCATCATCCATTCCTTGGAGCTCCAACTCCACCTACAGCCCTGACTCATGGGACCTCGTGGCAGCCAGCCACCAGAGCTTCAACTAACAGACAAGCTCGGCTGGAAAGGAATAAGCTTGGTAAATCTGGACCCAAACTCCCTTAGGCGCTAACAGCATAACTTCACCAAAGTGCAGAGATCACTGACTTACAAAATGATAAAGACAAGTAGTAAGATTCAATCTCAGATCTGAAGCCCACCCAGAACTAACAAGGGAGACACTACCATGAAGAAAATGGGAATCATGCAGTCGAAACCTCTAAATCGGCAGCATCTGAGGTAGACAGACAAGTGTAGAAATGTATACAACAACTGAGATCAAAGATAGCATCTGAATTGAAAAAAGAAATGTGTGAATTAATAGAATCTGAAGTGAAAAAACAACTGTGGAAACATATAGGGGAAAGCAGAACAGAAATAACTTCTGAAGAAAAAAAAAAGACATCTCTAAATTAATAGCATCTAAAGTAGGGGAACAAATGAAGAAAGGAAAGGGTGAGAGCAGAGCAGAAGTAATCTCTGAACTAAAGAGAAAAAGGATAACTATAATGAAAGATTTAAATAATATTAAAGAAGACATTGATAAAAAATTAGAGGAGAATAGAAAACTGATGGATTCCATGACTGAGCAATATGAGAAAGAAATAGATTGCATGAAACAGGTTCAAAGAGATATACAAGAAAATAAAATCTCAATCACAAGCTGGCAAAACTGTATGAATGAAAGTGAAGATAGCATCTCAGATCTTGAAGACACAGTTGCAGCTAGAGAAAAGATAAGAAAGGATCTCTTAAAAGCAACCAGGATACAGGAAAAAATAATTCAACATCTGCAAGATGATGCAAGAAGGAACAATGTGAGATTAATAAGAATCAGTGAGAAAGAAGGAGTCAATACAAATGATATAAAAAGAATATGGGCAGAAGTAATAGCAGAAAATTTCCCAAATATGCGAGAACAATTGGATATTCAAGTAACTGAAGCATACAGAACGCCAAATAACATCAACCAGACTAAAAACCATCACGACATATAATAATCAAGATCCCAGAAATCCAGCAGAAGAATAACATACTAAAAGCTGCTAGAGAAAAAGAAAAAGATCACATTTAAAGGAAAATTCATCAGAATAATGATAGACTTCTCTTCACAAACCATGAAATCAAGAAGGGCATGGAGCAGAGTGCTTCAAGTCCTCCATGAAAACAAATTTCAGCCCAGACTGCTATACCCGGCAAAACTGTCTTTCAAGTATGAGGGACAAGTGCAATACTTCCATGACAAGGAACAACTAAAGAATTTCATAATGTCAAAACCAACACTACACAGAATAATAAAAAATATTTTAGAGAGGGACCAAAATGACCCAATCTCAACAAATGAGAATGGAAAGAACCCACCAAATAAGGCAACCAATTAAACACAGAAGAAAAAGTGGTAAATAGAAGTAAATAAAAGTCATGTCAATCATAAATACATTTCCATTATAGCCATCACCATTAATGGACTAAATTCTCCAATGAAAAGACATAGACTGACAGATTGGGTAAGAAAGCAATACCCAACAATATGCTGTATATAAGAAACACACTTAACTGATAAACAAACTCATAGGCTAAAAGCGAAAGGATGGAAAACAATACTACATGATCCAGCACCCCAAAAAAAAATCAGGGGTAGCAATACTGTTTGTAGATAGTCTACACTTCAAGGCAAGATTGATCAAATGAAAGAAAGAAGGCCACTACATACAGGTTAGGGGAAAAATTCAAGATGAAGAGGTAACACTCATACATATGTATACACCCAACAAAGGAGCAGCAAGTAATATAAGACACACGTTAATGGACATCAAAAATCTAATATCCAATACTACAATTTTAACAGGAGACCTTAACACCCCTCTATCCAAAAAAGATAGGTCAAGCAGGCAAAAAATTAGCAAAGAAGTAGCACAACTGAAACAGAGTTTGGAACAACTGGACTTAGTGGACATACACAGAGTGTTCCATCCCACCTCTTCAAAATACACATTATTTTCAGCTTCACATGGGACATTTTCTAAAATACATCATATATTAGTCCACAGGTCATGCTTAAGTATATGCAAGAAAACAGAAATTATCCCATGCATATTATCTGACCACAATGCAATTAAATTGGAAATAAATGGTCAGAGAAACCAGAAGAACTCCAGAAATACATGAAAATTAAACAACACTCTGCTCAGCAACCAGTGGGTTACAGATGAAAGTAAACAAGAAATTAAACATTACCTAGAATTTAATGAAATTTCAAGCACAACCTACCAGAATTTATGGGATGAAATGAAAGCTATTCTTAGAGGGAAATTTATAGCTCTGAACTCACACATTAAGAAAACAGAACGGGAACAAATAAATACACTCATGTAGCACCTAAACAAACAAGAAATGAAAGAGCAAACAAAATCCAAAGCTTAAAGACAGGAGGGAATTATAAAGATAAGAGCAGAGATTAATTCAATTGAGACAAAGAAAACAATACAAAGAAATAATTAATCAAAAGGCTGGTTCTTTGAAAGATTAAACAAAATGGATAAGGCCCTAGCTAACCTCATCAAAAAGAGGAAAGAAAGGACTCAAATTCAAGCAATGAGGAATGAAAAGGGTAAAATTACTACAGACCCAGCAGAGGTTCAGAGGATCGCATAAATACTTTGAGAATCTGTACTCTCACAGAATTGAAGACACAGAAGAAATGGACAGATTCCTAGAAAAGTACAAATTACCAAAACTGAATCAAGAACACAGGCACTCGCAATAACCCAAGAAGAGCCAATGAAATACGAAATGTAATAAAAAAAACCTGCCAACAAAGAAAAGCCTAGGACCTGATGGATTCACTGCTCAATTCTACAAAAAAATTATAGAAGACATGATCCCAACACTCCTCAAACTCTTCAGTGAAATTAAAAAGAAAGCAATCCTTCCAAAATCATTCCTAGAGGCAAGTATTACATTGATACCAAAACCAGAGAGAGATGCAAATAAAGAAGAGAACTATAGGCCAATTTCTGTCATGAACATAGATGTAAAAATCCTCACCAATAGAATACAACAAATCATCAAGATTATACACCATTACCAGGTAGAATTCATCCCAGAGATGCAAGGATGGTTCAGTATATGCAAATCTATAAATGCAATACAGTATATCAATAGAGCCAAAACCAAAAATCACAAGATTGTCCCAATTGATGCAGAAAAGGCCTTTGACAAAGTACAAAACCCATTTATGTTCAAAGTCTTACAGAAAATCGGAACAGAGGGCCTCTACCTCAATCTGATAAAAGCTATCTATGATAATCAAAAAGCTAACATAATTCTAAATGGGGAAAAACTGAAATCTTTTACTCTCAAATTTGGTACAAGAGAAGGATGCCTTCTAGCACCACTCCTGTTCAACATAGTTGTGAAATCATTAGCTACAGCCATTAGACAAGAGAGAGAAATACAAGGAACAAGAATAGGTAAAGAAGTAGTAAAACTATCACTATTTGCAGATGATGTGATATCTACTTGGAAGACGCAAAAAACTCCACCAAGAATCTTCTAGAATTAACACACAAATTCAGTAGCATAGCAGGGTACAAGGTCAACACACAAAAGTCAATAGCATTCCTCTACACAGATAACAAGCATACTGAGAGAGAAATTAGAGAAATAGTACCTTTTATGATAGCACCGAAGAAAATGAAATACTTAGGAATTAACCTAACTAAGGAAGTAAAAGACCTTTTCGATGAAAGCTACAGTACTCTGAAAAAAACAGATCCTTGAAGATTTCAGAAAATGCAAAGATATTCTATGCTCCTGGATAGGAAGAACAAACATTGTGAAGATGGCCATACTCCCTAAATTGTTATACAGATTTAATGCAATTCCTATCAAAATACCATCAACAAACCTCACAGACCTGGAGAAATCATTCCTAAAATTTATTTGGAACCAAAAAGACCCAGAATTGCAAAGACAATTCTGGGCAGCGAAGGTAAGGCAGGAGGCATTACAATTCCTGACCTAAAGTTATACTATAAAGCTACAGTAATAAAATCAGCATGGTATTGGCAAAAAAAAAAAAAAATCGACCTGAGGATCAGTGGAATGGATTAGAAGATGCATAAGCAAATATCAACACACTCAGCCAACTTCTCTTTGACAAAGGGGCCAAACTTGCTTATTGGAAGAAAGATAGCTTCTTTAACAAATGGTGCTGGAAAAACTGGCTCTCTATATATTGTAAACTAAAACTTGATGCAAGTCTGTCACCATGCACTAAACTAAAGTCAAAATGGATTAAAGATCTAAATATTAAAAGAGAAACATTAAATCTCCTGGAAGAGAAAGTGGGAGAAATCCGTGAAGACATCAGGGTAGGCAAAAAGTTCATGGACAAAAATCAAAATGCACATTTAACCCTGGAAAGCATCAATAAATGGGACATCCTTCAGCTAAGAAGTTTTTGCACATCTAAAGAAATTACTAACAGAGTGAAAAGAGAACCCACCAATTTCAAAAAGATTTTAGCTAATACATGTTCAGACAAAGGTCTTCTATCTAGAATTGATAAAGAACTAAAATTCATTAGAATCCCAAAATTCAAAGACCCAATCCAAAAATGGGCATCCGAGATGAACACAAACTTCCCAGAGAAAGAAATTCAGCAAGCCTATAAGTACATGAGGAAATGCTCCACATCACTAGCCATCCGTGAAATACAAATTAAAACAACACTTAGATACCTTCTCACCCCAGAAAGAATGGCTATCATAAAGAAATCAACCAACAACAAATGTTGGAGAGGCTGTGGGGAAAAAGGAACCCTTCTTCACTGCTGGTGAGAATGCAGATTGGTGCAACCATTATGCAAAGCGGTGTGGAGGCTCTTTAAAAAATTAAAACTGGAAATTCTGCTCAATCCAGCTATCCCCCTACTGGGCATTTTCCCAGAAGAATGAAAACATCATAGCATAGTGATATTTGTGCACCTATGTTTATAGCAGCCCAATTTGTAATAGCCAAATCTTGGAAAAAACCAAAATGCCCATCATTTGAAGAATGGTTGAAAACGATGTGGTACTTTTATACAATGGAATATTACTCACCTATAAAGAATGATAAACTGGAGGACTTCATATATAAATCAATGTACCTTGAACATATACTCCTAAGTGAAATAAACCAGATCTATATGTCTAAATATAGTGTAGTCTCCCTAGTGTAAGAAATCTAAAGAAGAAATAAAAATGGAAAGGCATAACACTGCTCAATGGAAATAAAAGTCTTATGGATTAAACAATGAAGTATCTGGAAGCAGAAAAGAGAGGAAACATAACAGAAGCAAAACCATACACTTATGTACACAGGATGAATTTGATATTAGTTCTAGGAACCTTCAAATGGTTTTTCACATTGATGATACTAGCGTGCAACACTGGAACTATGCTTGGAATGCATGTTGTTCTGGTCTTTTAGATGTGTACAGCTTCCAATGTAAACTCAGTTACTGCTATACTCTCTCTGAAGTAAATTATTGGTTAAAAAAAAGAGTACTAAGTGAGAGCAAGAGACTAGGCAAAATGCCACACACTTGACAGGCTACAATTTTGTACATCCTTGGATTTCTAAATGTCTATATCAAAATGTGTAAATGCTTTTATCAAATTCTAAAGAGATTTATTAGAATACCAGTGACAGATATTGACAGAAAATATCAATTGCAAGGTAAGTGTAAGATGTTTGATACTCAAAAAGACAGTTATGTTAAGCTCAATCACCTGTTATAGCATAATAGTATCATGAAGCTTCTTTGCTGGAGGGTTGAAAATGTAAGTTAAAAGACCAAAAATTGGAGAAAAAGAAGGGCTATGAGGATAACCAATATTTTGGCCCTAGCCCTTCAAGGTCAGTGAGTACTTAGGACATAAGAGAACCTGTGCTGTAATATCCTATAACTCAGTGGTTTCCCAAATTTTCTGTTCAAGGAGATTAAGGGACCTCAGAGGGAAGGGATAAATGAAGTATAGTGTGCCTAAGGAGAGTCACCTAGAGAGGAAACATTCTCTCAGGCTTTTACAGAGAGCAAACTGGTCAAGCAATGGCTGTGACTTTCCCGATGGCTGACACTGGCAACAGTTCTACAAAGCACTGTACATGTTTCCAAAGTTAATCCTGAAGGGATTTGACCCAGGAAGATACAAAGGATGAATGATCCGTTGTACAGGTCTGGCCTTAACTTGCCTTTGGTCACCCAGCAGAAAAGCTTAATTATGAGGGATAGAATGCAGAGGTAGATTAGTAGAATGAGCTGTAAGAGGCTTATACCAACAGCCTCCAACATTGCCAGTTTCACTGGTAACCCACTGCAATTATGGAACATTGGACTATGTGTATAATTACTCCCTCTTTGTAGAAAGAGAAGAATTTTTTTTTCCCTCCTCTACTAATATGGATTAAAAAAATGTATCATGTCTACACCCTATGCTCTGTATAACTACTATGAGGACAACAATATTCAAAGTATCAATTATTATGAATGCACTACTAATGTGTTTTGAAACTATCATATTGTCATTTCTTATTAAAAATGAAATGTTCAGGTCTACAAAAAAAAAAACATGGGTGACTATATAATACTGTGGTATGTTTTCATTTATTTTAGAAAAATATCCAGAAGTGGAATATCTGGGTCAAATGAAACCTCTTCTCTTAGCTTTTTGAGGAATCTTCACACTGATTTCCACAGTGACTCTATCTCCCATCAGCAGTGGTAAGATTTCCTTTTCCTCACAGCCCCTCATGGCTGACTTCTTGATGAAACCCATTCTTTCTCAGGTGAGATTGAATCTCAGTGTTGTTTTAACTTGCATTTCTGAAATAACCAGTGATGTGGTACATTTTTTTATATATTTACTTTCCTTTTGTATTTCTTCATCTGAACGTATATATTCATCTCACATGCCCATTTTGGAATTGGGTCTTTGAATTTGGGGGACTTCTTTTTAAATATATTTTAGAATACATCCACAGGGTCTCACTGCACAGATTGGGCTCGTACTGATAAGGCCAAAAAAGTCCCACAGTCCGTAGTTTTTGTGCTAGAGAAGGGAAACTAGTGACTTCATTCAGTCTGAATGAGAACACCTAAGAAAGTTAGATCTTGGGTAGACCTCCCCTGAGTTCTGGGGCACTGAGGCCTAAGAACAGGCACTCCAGCCCCTGCACCAGAAGATGATGTCTCTGTTCATGAGGAGAGGTAAGCCATTCTTCTTCTGCCTTTTTGCTCTATCTGGGTCCTCAACAGACTTTGGGCAATGCCACTCATATCACAGAGGCCATATGTGCTTTACTTGGCAAAATTTAAATTCTTAATTTTTTCTCACCTGTATTTTGCCTGAAGTTTTTACTAAATGATATTTCCCAATTTCCTTTGTTATTCTCTGTCCCTCCCCATACTTCATTCTATCCATATCTTGATTCCACTACTATCTGAGTAAGATCTCTCTTCCTGCATCCTGTCATTCTCCTTTTACTTTCTTTCTATTTATACTTTAGGAATCTCATATAAGAAAAGCCATGTGATAGTTAAGCTTGTGTGTTTGATTTATTTCATTTGTTTGGTCTCAAAGTGTATGCTTTTTTCTACAAGTGATTCAT
>PVKN010030153.1:0-12776 GCA_004027915.1 Capromys pilorides
GATCCTCCTGCCTCAGCCTCCCAAGTGCTGGGATTACAGTGTGCGCCACCACGCCCAGCAATTGGGCAAAAATTTTGTCCATTTGTTTTTTTTTTTTCTTTTTTTGTGCTGCCTGGGTTTGAACCCATGACCTTGCATTTGGCAGGCAGGTACTTGTGCCACAGAGCTATTTCCCCAGCCCCCATTTCTTTTCTTTGAAGAAGTTTCTAGTCCTTCTTACATTGAGACTGGGGTGTGCCCTCAGTGGGGAATACCTCTTAGCACACCCCGGCCCTGGGTTCAATGTCCAACACTACAACAAGTGCTAAAAGAAAATAAAAGCGTTTCTTCCATTGAAATACAGCTCTAGAAAGCTAATGGAAAAAATAGTGGAAGAAGGAGTCGCATCTTCAAAAAGAAAATATTCATCACACACGTTGTATATTCCTAACTGTAGATGGTGAGACATATATTCAGCAGTCAGATTTGACTGGATCAAATCATTAGGGTTCATCTCTTTAGCAGATATCAGCATTCCTGTGTGTAAATTCTAGTATACAAGTGCTAACAAAAGCATTTGAGGTGTTTTCTATCTCTTCATTTCGTTCCTTACCCCTTCAGAGAATGCCTAAAATTGGAAATCCAGGTGTAAGACTTCTAGGTGAAAAGTTTTCATAAACATTTACCTGTTCCTTTCATATCTATAGTAATGATAACA
The DNA here is from genome assembly GCA_004027915.1 of Capromys pilorides. Classification (NCBI taxonomy): domain Eukaryota; kingdom Metazoa; phylum Chordata; class Mammalia; order Rodentia; family Capromyidae; genus Capromys; species Capromys pilorides. Next base: position 698 of record PVKN010030153.1, read on the forward strand.
AATACCTACAGTTTGGAGTATAATTTTTTTCAGTTTATCCAACCGAAACCAAATGCTCTTAGGAGAATTTTAATGACCAGTCTAATATTTCGTTGCTGAACATAAACACTGTTGTTCCCCCACTTAGAAAGACTCATCACATCTCTTAAGACCAGATAAGGGGAACCAGCAAGATGGCTCAGTCGTCTAAAAGACCTGCTTAGGCAAGCTTAAGCAATTGCAAGGACCACAGTTCGATCCCCAACACCACATGCTGTGCCAGCCCCACCCTCAGGGCAAGCTGAGCCAGTCATAATATATATGAGGAAACACCTCGACTCCTGGAACCACAAATGTACAAACAATTAATTTTTCTCTACGATTTTTACAGCAAAAAGTAAACAAAAAAGAAAAGTTTTTGTTCAGCTAGGCAAACAGCACTGATTTAGTCTCCTAAATTTACATATCCTAAGTAGTGTCAGTATTTAAGCAGATCAGATTAACAGGCCTTGTGTTATCATCCAAGGGAAAGGAAAAAAGGAAAATGCACCCAAAGTCATCTGCTTAATTGGAGGAGATGGGGAGATGAAGTTGCTTCGATTAAGTTTTTTTGGAGCCGTTGCAAGATCCACAAAACCTGCTTTTAGCTCAGTCATTCATCCTGGTGGATGTGTGATGTGTTTTCAATTTAATGATAATTGCCCTTTCCATTTCTTTGATAATTGCCCTCTCTATTATCATTTATGGAGATTCAAATTATAAATCAAGACAAGACAGCCAGAAAAATATTATGATTGTCCCTTCTGAGGCCGTAGCAAACTCAAGTAACACTGCCAAAGTCGGAGAGCTTAAGCTATTTTCATTTGCATGTTTCTGAACGCTTTATTTTAGGGTCCAATGGTTTTCCTACAGAGTAGGATGCTTGACAATAATAAAACGGAATGATAATGTGGATAAAGGATGCAGATTCAGCTCTGATTCAAGCTCTAGCTTGAATGTGAAGCCAGAATCTTGTTCTTCTGACTACGAGCAAGGTACCGAGTCAGCCACCAGCACTTGCTGTCTGTCACGTGAGTGCCCATGGAGGACACTGCCTAGTGCTGTTTCCCAGGGTTTCCCCCCTTGCTGCATTCTACTACCATGGAAAATCGTATTCCTCTCCCTGAATACTTTGTGATCAGCACCAAGAGATATGCACAAAGATAGGAGTGAGTTTCTAGGATGCCAGGAAGCTTCTCCCAAAACAAAAGAAAGAAATCCAAATTTGGACCCAACAATGGCTCCTGGAGAGGTAGCTCAGACCTACATATGAGGCCGCATTATCTCAGGCTTTTGGCAAGCTGTGTGCTCTCCTAGCGAGCCATGATTAAAAATTAATTTGCAAAGATTTAGATTGAAATATGTTAAAATTCAAGGTTCAAAAAATCTCATCACTTCCTAATTTTTTTCTTAAGACACTGAGGGTCTCCCTGTACAGTTGAGGCTGGCCTCGAGCTCACTTTGCAGCCCAGCCTGGTCTTGAACTTGCAATGATCCTCCTGCCTCAGCCTCCAGAGTTCTGGGATTGTAGGCCTGTATCACTATGGCTGACCTCATTTTATTATTTTCCTTGCCTGTTGGTTAATATGACTTTTCAGTGCGGGAGAGCAATCTCAAGACCTGGCGTATGCAGTTAGGCTGCTGCCAGCTACCTACTCAAGGGTAGTCTCTCCTATTTGTGTTAGAAATACCACAGAAGGTAGTCTCATCCCAATTCTGTATCCTGTGCTGCAACAATTAGGGTGGTATTAGAAAATAATCCTAGGTATGGCATGCATAGCGTCTCTATTGTGAATTGCTACAAATCAGTGTTTTCCCCCAAGCCAGTTATTGGTAAATACTGCTCAGCTCCTCTCTGAATAATAGTCTTGTGCAAAACAAAAACAAACAACAAACAAACAAACAAAAAACACTTTGGAGCAGGATGGGCTGGGTTTCTTTTAGGCTCCATGAGAAGCTGAACTAGAAACAGATCTTGTAAATTCTTTTTTTAATTTAATTTTATTTTTTTTAAACTTCATTTATGTATTTATTTGTGTTCTGGCTGGCTCAGCCTGCCATGGGGGGTGGGGCTAGCGCGGCATGTGGTGCCTGGGATTGAACCGCAGTCCCTGTGGCTGCCCAAGCTTGCCCAAGCAGGCACTTTTGACCACTGAACCATCTCGCTGGCCCCAGATCTTGTAAATTCTGAGAGTCATACTTTGTCATTTTTTTCCTGCTTGATACTCTGCCAAATCTTTTACTACTCTGAGAATAGAGTCCAACATCCGGCAGGTCTTTTATTCCCACATCTTTTCCCCAAATTTCTTTAAACTCCTTGAATCCCTCAACGTCCTCTCCCTAAAGGTCCTCCTATGGGGGGGACGGCTTCTTTTCCTCCACTGTCCTGGTGACTCCTACCCTTGAATGTCACTTTCCCAGGATCGATTCCCCAGAGAGCGGTCTCTACCTCCCATCTTAGCGTTTAGGACCCCGGATTACAGTCTCTCATTCATCTTCTTGCACTTTTCAAACGTGTAATGAAATTACTTGGCACACAGTTATTTGCTCCTAGAAACCCCCTCTCTCGTCCATATTACTTATCCCTGTCATCGCTGTCAGCCCTGTGCCTATGGCTCCCCACTTCACTAACATAACCTTCTAGCTTTAATCCGGAGAGATTCTGTTTCACAAAAGCAAACTTCTTTTTTTCTTTTTTTTCCAAAATCCCTCATTCCAAATTAGGGGCATAGCTCAATGTTCTAGCACTTACCTAATGTGTTTCAGGATGTAGATTCAGAACCCACTCCTGAGAGGACAAGACAACAGCATCTCTTACTGCCTGCACGGTCGCGAGGACAAGGACTCAGGCTGAAATCTCTGTGCTTCTGTCTTTCTTTTCTTTTTCTTTTTCTTTTATGGTACCGGGAATCGAGCTCAGGATCTTGCACTTGCCAGGTGGCCGCTGGTGCATCTGAATTACATCCCTGGCTGTGATGTTTGAGTCTTGACTCCACCAACCTTTTTCGCCCTACCTTTCCCATGGATGAAACAGAACCAATAACAAAATGTACTTTAAGGTAGTAGTAAAAAGTTAATTAAACTAAAGGGCTCACATCAGCGCCGGTCATGAAGGAATGCGTGCCTCGCGCTCGGACGCTACCCTCGCTTGCCTTAGCTCTCCGTAGACTTTTCCCTACTCAAGCTGCTTCCGGAAGGCTCACTTGCGCGGAGTTTTTCCACCTCCTTTACCATTGGTGGTTTTAGACCTTCCCACGCCTTTAACTGGGTTTTCCCGAAGGGTGCTGACATGGCCTGGCTGCTATTTCTCCCCTAATTTATGACTTCACATCTCCAGCTGCTTGTTGCCACCTTCTAGAGCTTTTGTGACCCCTCAGGTGCAATGCGCTCCACCCGAATTCTGCATTGCCCCGCCTCCTTCCCCTTGACATCTCTAGCTTTGCTGCTAGCACGCCAGCCAGTTTCTTCAGCAAGGGACCGCGTCTCTAATTTATCTGTGCCTCTTCCTTCTCCCTTCCTGTGTGTCTCAGCGCTTGTCAGTTCCTATTATCTCTGAAATAACTCCTGCATCTTTTTCTTTCTTTTAATTCCCACTGCTACTCCCTCATCTAGGTCCTCATTAATCTCTTTCTTGTCTGGACTGCAACAATAATCTACTATCCTATCTTCACTGTTAGACTCAGCTCAAACATACTAAGAAGAATTCTTCTAGAAGAAGCCCACATCCATAACATGTTTCTCTCTCTATTTTATGGGATGAGTCCTAGATGTCTTTTCTTCAGAACACCTGACCTTAACCAACTTGCATTACTTCTGCATCTTCAGCATGCACTAACATTAAGTAATACTGTGCGCTATGAAATATAAGCTACTATTATCATTATCATCATATAAGCATGCCACATTATTAACATGGAATTTCATTACTGAAAATAAGACTGTTTTATATTTCAGATATTGCTAACATCCTTGGTTGGGTTAATTATTGAACACATCTATTTCCCGTCCTCTCTTTGATCTATGGTACACACACTTCATCTACCTAAATTGGATTTCTGGTTCATTCACTCCCTGCTCAAACATCATCACGGCTCCCCATTGATCGCCCGCTATCTAGTGGCCCATCCCGAAACGCGAGACCCCAATTAAGAGAATGACTCACTTGGATGAGAGCTCCGCTCCGCCCAGAATATTCTAGGCATTGTTGTTTTAATTAGAGAAATGATATTTGTTACAGAGCATCCTCAGACTGCAGGACGCAGGTCCCTCTTCAGCCTGCTCCTGAAAGAAGCTGCAGTTAGCAAGGAGGTAACTGTCATAGTCCAGGCAGGAAGGCTCCTGTCAAGGACAAGACTGGAACATACTGAAATCAAAATAGTAAAGCTGTGCAGTTCCCTAAAACTTTTGATTTTATTTTTCTTTTGCAAGTGTAAGACAACCTAAGATAACCGAAAAATTTTCCTTTCTTCAACTCCTTTCACGTCACTCTTTCCCAGCTCAGAAGTGGCTGGCTACTGTTGACCTCTCACCTGGCTTTATTTTACCTCTTGCACTTTCCTGGGCCACCAGTTCCTCAGCCTTTTCTCAGTATTTACTCTGATGGCCTTTCGTTCTTCGCATTCGGAGGAGGAAAACGTTCCTTGACTGCTTGGAACAGTTTCTTGCCCCTTTCCTCTGTATTATTCTTTAAGATAATCTTCTCAGGGTTGAAAAGTTCTGTTTTGCACTTGTAGCCCTGATGTTATCACTGCATGAGGAATAATAATAGCTATCCAGTCATCAGACAGATTCATTCCAATGACAGTGCTTTCAATCAGAAATGTTTTCAGAAAAACTGATTTCAAAAAATCTGGGGAAATTCACAGCTGAATGCAATAGTGCCTAGCCCCAGGTGTTTGGGAAGCTGAGGCAGGACAATTACTTGAACCTAGATTTTTAAGTCCAGCCTGGGAAATATAGAAAAAAACATGCTTTTAAAAAGAAACACATTCTCTTTTGTGAGGAAATTAAGCTGAGAGCAGCTTTCTTCTGCATAGCATTTATTCAACAATGTTATTGAGAATAGCATTCAAAGGAGATTTGTCAGTCCTGCACTTATAAACAAGGTATTCTCAAACTAGCAGGAACGACTTCCTCTGAACACGTGATTACACTGAATCAGTGCTGCTTTCATTAGGTTCCCTCACCAAATTAGTACCATATGTATTTTCTGTGTGTAAAAGACACATATAAAAATTAACTCTATCTCTCATAACAGTTAAATTACCCAATATGGTGTTTATTGAACCTTATTCTATGTGACTCATCTCCAGAGAAAATACAGGCACTTCCTAGAATGCAATGTTTTCCAATACAAAAGCCCACTGCACAAAATAGAAGTCTGGCTCTGAATCTGAAAGCTGCATCCCTCGTGGGGAGTATCAACAGTTCCTCGGGTCACCTTTGCCCTCATGAAGGTGGCCGTTCAGTTGCCAGTGTTGATGCCTTCTAGGAAGAGACGCATCCTTTGGCTGATGAAAACCTCCCTCTTTCTCTAAGCTATGAAGTCCTACATCCATTGCTTCTTTGTAAGTGGAATTTTGACTTCTATTATATAATCTTGAAATGAACAGCTTGGCAAGAGTACAGCTGAAGTGCTACTTTATTCTTTGGCATTTTCAACCGTAGCATAAGATTTCATTATCGCCATCACTAAGTATGTTTAACAAGGGGAGTGTAGAGGTTGGGGATAATTTTTTTATGTATTTTGTACAGGGTCTCACTGCACAGCTCAGACTCATAGCGATCCTCCTGTGTTCAGCCTCTCAGTCTCCTACGCACCACCACGGCTGGACTTGGGGGCCAGCTCAGCATACCCATGGGCAGGGCTGGCTCCGCATGTGGGACAGGGGATCAAACCCTGGTTCCTGTGCTTGCTTAAGCAGGTGCTTAGTCTACTGAGCCATCTCACTGGCCTGTGTTTGTTAGTTTTCATGGAACTTTTCAAGCGACGTTGGGCCCTCACTGCTATAAACAGTACTAAGGATCACAATTCAGTATTAGACAGATTTGCATTGTGCTGTTATTTTGAGGCTGTTTTGCTAACAGCAAGGAAAGTGTCACCTCAAGGTCACCTTGAAGGGGAGCACTGGGCCCATTCCTCACCGTGCATTTTAGGAGCAAGCACAGAAGCCTCATTCAGCAACCTGATCATAGCCTTTGTATTCAGAAAGTTCCTTTTTAATTCTTTTCCAGTTCATGGCAAACTTCGAGCATGTCGAAAAGCTAAGAAGGACCGATCTCTGAGAGCTTATTTTATTGCTCCTCACGGGTTAAAAAAAAAAGCAAAAGAGACCTGTATTTTTTTTTTTTTTCCTACATATTTCAGTTAAGGCTATGGGTGATATTTACAAGCACCTTGAAATTCAAGAAACAACTGATAGCAAATCTAACCTCGGAATATATCAATCAGTTGCTGAGGATGCGTCTCCATGGAAGAGTGTCTGCTTCCCAGAAACACAAACAAATAAGATGGTATCAAATATATAAGTGGTGGTTCCATCTTGTAATTCTGTAGTTTAGAAATTCACTGAAGAAGTCTTTTTAATAGGCAGTCATTTCTCGGTCAGGAATCTTGATTAATCTTAGTGCTGTTGTAGGCCTGAGATAGTGCTGATTTTCCATTGCAGGCTGGAGATTCACTTGATAGAAAATCCATCCATCTAGACACTGCTTAATTAGGAGTGAATTTTAAGTATTCAGAAGCTACATATAATACTTTGACTTTTAGAAACTGAAATGAGCAGGAGAGCGATAATTAGTCAACAGGCCACAAGTTGGCTTTGCCTTCTCTCTGCTTTGAGAAATTTAACTAACGACATCTCACCATTTCTATCCCAAGCTAGTGTTTTACCATTTGCAAGAATGGTAAAAATAATTCTTCTTTTTGCCAAGAATATGAATGCTCAAGACAGAGAATGATATTCCTTGGTAGCTCATTAAATACTAATTGCTCAGTTAGTAATAATCAATAAATCGTGTGCATACCATCAGAAATAAATGATGTAAATATACGCCTTTTATTTTTTCATAAAAGAGACTGTCATCTACAGAAAAGGGGTGAGCCATAGTCCACCTTTGGGGCACCTATCTGAAGTCATAAAGTCTTAAATAGAGGGTTAGAAAATATTGGGAGGCCCATTTACTTTTTTTTTTTTGTATTTCAGGGAAGGATCTACAGGGTGTCAGGGTCTCACTGCTAGATTAGACTATCAGCAATCTGCCTGTTTATAACCTTCCAAAATCTGAGGTTACAGGCATACACCACCACGCCCAGTCTCAATGCTGTCTCAATGCACTCTGGGGCTGGGGCCAGCCAGCAGGCCTGGGGATCAAACCACTGGCCCCTGCGTCTGCTTGCAGGTACTGTAATCCGCTGAGCTATTTGGGCAGCTGGGAGGCCCATTTACAGCTGGAATTTTCCAGAAGTTGAGAGCAGTAGCCACTGGATGCAACAGGAATAGATTCTATTACCAGTATACAAACCATAGTTTGGTCCTTTTATACTAATTAAGATCAGCGCCTTGGTTTTCTTTGGGTAACATACAACTTGATGTTGAATCTTTAATCATCAGAACTGAGTACCTTAGCCAGACAGGCAAACTTGTTCTTGTGTTCAGAGACGAAATAATTGACAACTGAAAGAGTCAGTGGTTTTTGAGGACCATTAAAGGAAACAAACAAAATGTTTGTCTCCTCGGGTGTATTTTTAATGTATCCCAACTTTGGATCTGAGGGATATAATTACCTAGGAGGAAAGAAAATCCCAGGAAGCTTTTTAACTTTTATGTTTAAAATGTTTCTTGGGCTGATGTTGCTGTAACACTGTGAGCGCCAACATTGGTGCCCACCTGTCCTTCCCTCCCTTGGGGGCTGCGTCTGCTTTGGTCTCACCTCTCCTGGGCCAGGATAGCTCAGCAGAATAAGCGCTTGCCTGGCAAGCGCAGCATCCTGAGTTCAATCCCTGGTTCCACAATAAAAGAAAAAAAGAAGAAAAGTCACCTCTCCCTTTGCTGGAGAAAGAGATGCTTAGCTTCGCTGGGTCCTTCCTTTCCCTGCTACACGTGCAGAGAAAGAACAGCCTGCAGGAGCAAGAGGGGCGGCTTGGCAGAGGCTGCCCTGGGTGTCCCCACTTCCAGCAAGCAGGCGGTATCAATAGGCCATCTCATGACTAACAGGAGAAGAGCACAGCTGACTCCTTATTAACCAATCTCCCCAGGTGGTGGCAGCTGGCTCCTCCCTCCCTGGTCCAGCCGCATTGTTCAGTTTCAGTCATCACCGTGGACCCTATTGCTCTGCGCATAAAAATAGTTGCGCATAAGGGCGCAAGCTCAGGTGTGCTGCGTCAGCTGCGTTTTGCCCCGGCTGTACCTCCACGCTGGCAAATGCGCAGTGATTTCAATCTGACACAAAACAGCATTTAACGGACGTGCTAAAATATTGTAGTACCAGCGGAGCTTCTTTTCTGGCTAATTTCTGAACTGTGGATTTCTTGGTCTTTCTTCTAGGTCACAGACCACTTATTCTAAAGCTTCCAACTAGTTCTGAAGAGTATGGAGCTTACATAGACTTCCAAGGTAAATGATAAATGTCCAATAAGACTTAATGGATTCAATGTTGGTGTGAAGTTGAGCATTGTCTGAACACGGCACGCATTATCTGTCAGTGATTTTGTAAGTTAAGATATCGGGTGAGAGGGCATGCTTGTGCCTCTGCGCAGTGATGGAGGGAGGAGAAACTGTGTGTCAGGTTATCTGGCATAGGTTGCTGTGGGCAGGCTGCGTACCTTGATTTCTAATAAAAGCGTTCTGGGGGGCTTAGGGAGCTCCCTCCTTGGGGTACATCTGGACATCACAAGTCACAACGGGCCAGTGGAGATCAATTCAAATTGTATTTTTACAAGAGAGGCGAGGACTTGTTGGGACGCAGTTCTGTGTAGCAGCAGGAAGAGACAGAAAAGACCTCGCTTGGGCGGTTTCTGCAGGCAGTAGGAGATGAGTCCCTGTGGGGTAAAGGAGCCTGTGGAGCGTGGCCTCCAGGCAACCTCCCTGGGTGACATTCCTCCTTTGCTCTCCTGGTTGTGACTTCAAAGCTGCCTGTCCGAGGAGCCAGCACGCTTCTGTGAAGGTGCATTCTGAGAAGATCTGTGATTCACCCATAGCAAAGCGACCGCAGGCCTCAGCTTTGGCACCGATCCGAATTCAAATCTGTGTCCTTTGCATCATTCCATGAGGGGTTATGCTTTATACCAGTTATAGAACTGTGGGCTTCAGAGCTGGGGAGATAGCTGCGTGGTACAAGTGCCTGCCTGGCAGGTGCGAGGTCATGAGTTCAATCGATGGTCCTGCCAAAAAAAAAAAAAAATAATAATAATAGTAACAATTAATTTTAAAAAAGAACTGTGGGCTTCAGATCTCTCCCCTACAAAATGAGAAAACTACTATCCATTTCAAAGTCCTGTGGCAAGGTAGAGAGATGGCCCTTAAAATGTGGCTTAGTACTATATGCGTTGGGCCCTCAATTTACTGATCAAAGCACTGTAGTGCCAGCTGCCCCCCATTCAATTTGCCTAAAAGTCTGGCAGTTATGAGAATTTTATTGTTTTTTGATAGTGCAGAGAATTAAACCCAGACAGTCATACATGTTAAATACACATTAGAGACTGGGATGCATGCGTACCCCAACCCTGTGGGAATTACTACGAAAACCAAACTCCCAAGTCCCCGCTAGCAGCCGCTCTCCTAGAAGGTACACAGTGCCTTCGTGTAACTGCCAGGAAGGGGAATAATCAGCATGCCATTGCCTTTTGAAAGGGTCCTGCCCAGCCCTGCCTGCTGTGGTGTGGAAAGTGACCTGAGTGTGGGGGGCTGGCCAGCTTGGCACGCAGGGCCATTGGGGAATCAATTAGAAGCTTCGTTGCCATTTCAGACACATGCAAACACCACTTGGCATAGAGTTCCAGGAAGCCGAATAAAAAGGAAACAGCAAAATAAAAAGCTTTTCAGGGGGATGGAAGCACCGCTCTCCCAAATCACAGCGATGATTATGATCGCCATTAGAGCTTAATGAGCCTATATATGGCTAATGACTTCATCCCGCCAGCCGATGCGCCAGGAGTCCACACTGCCACTTGCGTTCACCCTTCTTTTCTAGGAAGCAAAACCACGGTGGGAAGAGATTCGAGGAGAAGCGGTTCTCTAGTTTCCCCTTCCCCCACTGGGAAAAAGCACGTCTCTCAATTCCACCCTCCCCTTATTTCAAGACTAAAGGTAACAGATTAAAGACAGTTACACTGAAGCACAGCTTATGAAGCCCAGAGGCACCTGGGTTTGGTCCAGAATTGGCTGTTAACTTCCCTCTGACCTAGTTTACTCATTTCCAAAATGTAATTGGTCACTGTCCTGTTTACATGTATAAAGCGACAGTCCTGTCTCCCAAGACGGTATTCCCAATCTTAGTTTCGTAGTTGTAATTGTTTTTTCAAAGATAATATTAAAGATTAACACCTATGACATTGACATCTACATGTATAGAGATTTATTTTATTTAGATATTTACTACCAATGCCACAATTTATTATGGCTATGTTTAATTTTAATGAACAAATGCAGGGGTCAGGGAGGCAGCTCAGTGGAATAAGTGCTTGCCTGGCAAGTGTAAGGTCTTGAGTTCAATCCCTGGTACCACAAAATAAGTAAGTAAGTAAGTAAATAAATAAATGCAGAATTTGATATTATAAGAGTTAATCAGGTTATTTACTGAAATAGTACAATTGCTTAGGATTTTTTGGGGAGAAGGGTCTACAGGGAGAGGGTGTTCAGGGTCTCACTACTAGATCAGACTCGTAGTGATCCGCCTGTTTACAGCCACCCAAGAGCTGGGATTACAGCTGCACACCACCATGCCCAGTCTGAATTGCTGTCTCAGCACGCCCCGGGGATGGGGCCAGCACTGCAGGCCTGGGGATTAAACTCCCAGCCCCTGCACCTACTTGCAGGTGCTTTAATCAGCTGTGCTATTTGGCAGGGCCCAATTGGTTAATTTAATAAATAAACTCTCAATAAAAGTTAGGGGCTATTTATTTATTTATTTATTTAGTGGCTGGCTCAGCTCAGTCTGGGGACGGGGCTGGTGCAGCATGTGGTGCCAGGGATCGAACTGTGGTCCCTGCACTTGCCTAAGCCTGCCTAAGCAAGTGTGTTAGCCTGCTGAGTTATCTCACTGGCCCCTGTTAGGTCCTTTTTAAATTAAAAATATTATGATAGGATCAGGGATATAGCTCAGTGACATAGTACCTGCCTGGCAAGTGCAAGGTCGTAAGTTCAATTCCCAGTACAAAAAAAGAATTGTAACCTATTTTTCCCCTATTTTTAGTTGTTGTTGTTGTTGATGCTGGTGGTGCTAGAAATCATATCCAGAGGCACATATATGCTATGTATAATATGTATGTTATATGATTAGTCAACAGTGATAGGTACTGCTAATATAATTTAGAGGGACAAAAGTTAGCTAAATGGAAACAATGATGTTTTTTGCATAGTATTTTCTAAAGAAAAGACACTAATAACAAAAATTGGAAAATAATTGTCTTTTAAGGGCTGCAAATAAGATTCAGGGCTTTAGGCATGCTGTTGTAAGTACTTTAAAACCAAGTTACAACCTCAATCTCCAATATAGTTAGATTTTATTTTATGTTTGTGCATGGGGTTGAACTCAGGGCTCCACGGTTACTAGGCAGGCACTCTACCAGCCAGCTCTAGCATAGCCCCCTATGATTTTCTTAAAAATAATCGTTTCCTAAGATTCTTATCCATTTCTTTCATTGTTTTTTAATTTTCATAATATAATTATAAAACGTAAATATAATAGGTCTTAAAAGTCTATAATTGCAGGCCATCCAGATAGTTCAGTAGACTAAAGTGCCTGCTTCCACAGAGTGCAGAGACTGGGGTTTGGTCCCCAACGTGCCATGCTGGCCCCATGGGTGCATGGGGTGCACTGAGATGGAGATTGAGACTGAGTG
>PVKN010030154.1:0-12938 GCA_004027915.1 Capromys pilorides
ATTTTTTGTACCAATAATGATTAGAAAAATTATCATCTACACCCTATGCTCTGTATAACTACTAGGAGGACAACAATATGCATTGTATCGAATACTGGAAATGTACTACTAATGTGTTTTGAAACTGTCACATTGTTATTTCCTATTAAGTACAATAAAAAAAAGATGAAAATAAAATAAAATTTAGAAAAATATTTCTGGCCGGGCATGGCGGCACATGCCTATAATCCCAGTACTTGGGCGGCTAAATTAGCAGGAGGATTGCTACAAGTTTGAGGATAGCCTATTCCATATAGTTAGTTCAAGGCTAGCCTGAACTATATAACAAGACCATGTCTAAAAATAAACTCCCCCAAACTAAAGTTCTTTTTAGATTTAAATGATTCAGACTATAAGTAATACTAAATGAAGCCAAGCCGAGCATGATGGCACGTGCTTGTAATCCTAGCACTTGGGAGGCAGAGGCAAGAAGATCCTTGTAAGTTCAAGACCAGCCTGGGCTACAAAGGTTAGCTCAAGGCCAACTGAACAACATAGTGAATCTATTCCTGCACAACTTTTAAAGTCTCAATTTCTAAAAATGATGAGTTCATAAGAAACAATCTGGTTCACATTATCAATTATCAGACATACTTTGTTTAAAATAAAATTCTTGGGCCGGAGAGATGGTTCAGTGGTCTAAAGCGCCTGCTTAGGAGGGCTCAGGCAACTGCGGGGACTGCGGTTCGATCCCCGGCACCACATGCTGCGCCAGCGCCACCACCAGGGCAGGCTGAGCCAGCCACAAAATGAATAAATAAAGAAACAAACAAACACAACAAGCAAACAAATAAATAAATAAATAAAATTAAAAATAAATAAATAAATAAAATTCTTTAGAGCAGGCATGATGGTGCACACCTGTAATCTCAGCATTCAAGAAGCTGAGGCAAGGGCCAGCGGTATAGCTTAGCGGATTAAGCACCTGCTTAGGGAAGTGCAGGGGCCAGGATTCGGTTCCTGGCCCTGCCTGCCGCGCCAGCCTTGCTCTCAAGGTCACTGAGCCAGCGATGGAGTCTGGGCGCGGTGGCGCACGCCTGTAATCCCAGCACTTGGGAGGCAGGAAACAGGTGGATCACCTGTGAGTTGTGTAGTGAGACTCTGTTGAAAAGAAGAAGAAAAAAAAAGAAGCTGAGGCAAAAGGATTGCTGTGAGTTTACAGTCATCTGGGACTACATAGTAAATTTGAGGACAACTTGAACTGCATAGTGAGACCCTGTCTCAAAAAAATTATTTATTACTTTCTTTTTTTTTTTTTTTTTTTTTTTGCGGAACCGGGAATTGAACTCAGGCTCTTGTGCTTGCTAGGCAATCAAAAAAATTATTCGTGAAAGAACAGATTATATTACTAACTGGGAGATAGCTCCATGGCATAAGTGCCTGCCTGGCAAGAACAAGGTCATGAGTTCAAACTCCAGTCCCACAAAAAAAATGGTGGGGGTGCTGGAGCGATACCTCCGTGGCGCAAGTGCCTGAGTTCAAACCCCAGTCCTGCAAAAAAAAAAAAGAAAAGAAAAGAAAAAAAAGATTGTACTGAGACTGGGTGTGGTAGCACGGACCTGTAATCCCAGCTCCTGGGAGGCTGTAAACAGGTGGATCACTAATGAGTCTGATCTAGTAGGAGACCCTGAACACCTTGTAGATCCTTCCCTAAAATACAAAATAAAAACCCAAAAACCCAACAACCCACAGATTATAAGAAATGTTTTCTACTTTTCTTTCCTATAAAACATAAGATTCTGATTAAATGAAATCTAAAACCTAGAGTTGGTGGTACACCTGTAATCCTAGCACTCAGGAAGCTGAGGCAAAAGGATTGTCATGAGTGCAAGGCGAACCTGAGCTGTAACCAGACCCTGGCTCAGAAAGAAAGACAAAAAGAAATCTGTAAGTCAAAATTCAGAAATGGTAAGGGACCGGCCAAATAGCTCAGCGGATTAAAGTGCCTGCAAGCAGGCACAGGGGCTGGGGGTTCTATCCTTGGGCCTACTGTGCCGGCCCTATAGACCCTTCCCTAAAATGCAAACAACAAAAACAAAACAAACAAAAAAAAAAAAACAAAAAACAAATGGTAGCTGGAATTTTGTCATGCTTTTCAGCTCTGTGCTTATAACATAAATCCACATATTGTGCATAAACACTTCAAACTTAAAATTTAGAGTTGAAATATCACCAGGTTAATCACTACCAGATCACACTGTACTTCTAGGCTCTGCAGATGTGCATGTCTGACAGATAGACTGCCTAGAAAATTAAAATTCCTAGAGTTACAAATAGAAATGCATACAGTGAGGACTGCAGTGCTAAAGCATTACAGTTTTTTTTTTTTTTTTTTAAAGCGAGGAAGAAATGACAAACATATCTGGTAGTTCTCTCTGTAAGCCAGTTTCTACTGATCTATAACATGCTGATTTCATCATTCTTTTAGAAAAGAAAATGTTTCTACTGTGCTTCGAGCAGTAATTTAATTCTGTAATCTTGACTACAATGCAATCTTTAAATCTTTTTCCAGAGCTTGACATGTCTCAGCAGGATTTTCCCAGAAAGTCTGCTTGTCATATATTTAGCAACTTTTAATGTTTCTGTGTTGGGTGCTTACAGAGTTCCTTATTAACTGGTGATTAAGTGTCTAGGTTAGTCCTTTGTTTTTGTTTAGAAGGCTACACACAAATAGAGTTCCTATTTGGAACTTAGCATTCCAAATTCTTTTTTTTTTTTTTTTTTTTTTTTTTTTTTTTTTTTTTTTTTTTTTTTTTTTTTTTTTTTAATTTTTATTTATTTATTTATTTGTTTGTTTGCTTGTTGTGTTTGTTTGTTTCTTTATTTTATTTATTTTGTGGCTGGCTCAGCCTGCCCTGGTGGTGGGGGCTGGCGCAGCATGTGGTGCCGGGGATCGAACCGCAGTCCCTGAAGTTGCCTGAGCTTTCCTAAGCAGGCGCTTTAGACCACTGAACCATCTCGCCGGCCCCCAGCATTCCAAATTCTTGAAACCTCCAGGCAACATCTATAATCTCTCTGAGCTTGTTCACATTCACTACAGCCATGGCATTGATTTCTACCAGGATGCTGGTTGAGTGATGTAGGAGAGGGGCCTGGGATGTAGCTCACTGGTACAGTGCCTGCCTGGCAAGCGCAAGGTCCTGAGTTCAATTACTGGTACAAAAAAAAAAAGTGAGAAAATTTTTTGGAGGAATGTTCATGAAGGTGCTAGTGACAGAACCCAGAATCTCTAGTATTCTAAACACACATTCTACCTCTACCTTACACTCTAAGCCTACACACATATTTTAGAATCTAAAAATGTTTGATAGGGAATATATCATCACTGAAAAAAACACAGGTAGTGTGTCCTCTTTCAAGTGATGACCAGTGAGTTGACTCATTAATGGTCTGAGGCCCCCGGCCCTACATGTAGGTAGTCGTCAGGATAATGGACTCTTCTTGATCAGCCCACAGAGTTCTACCAGTTGGATTATAGACATCTGCTTCTTTATAAAAGTGTAAGTCAATAAAAATTCCAGTCATATTAAATGTAGATAAGACAGCGGTGGTGTACCACTGGCGAGATAGCTCAGTGGTCTAGAGTGCCTGTTTAGGCAAGCTTAGGCAACCGCAGGGACTGCAGTTCGGATCCCTGGCACCAGGGCAGCCTGAGCCGGCCATAATATAAATAAAGTTAAAAAAAAAATAGACATCTGCTTCTCAAAGCTCACCTGCGATGACTGTTTTTTTTTTTTTTTTTTTTTTTTTTGAGACAAGGTCTCGCTGTGCAGTTCAGGATGGCCTTGAGCTCACTTTTGTAGCCCAGGCTGGTCACTTTTTTTTTTTGCGAAACCAGGGATTGAACTCAGGACCTTGCACTTTCCAGGCAGGCTCTTGTGCCCCTGAGCTATCTCCCTGGCCCTGTTCACTTTTTTTTTTTTTAACTTTCCTGCAGGACTTTATTCCAGAGGGACTCAGGCTTTCTTGGTAGCTGCCTTCCTCATGGAGGCCAGCATGTCGCTCAGCTCCTCATGCTTCCTTGTGGGGATGTGCGACCCCACCCTTTTCTTGATGAACTTGCAGGCGCGTTTGACCTTGGAGACCTTGAGCAGCTCCATGGTGCCCGCTCGTAGGGGGCAAAACCGCACACCTCCTGGATCATGTCCTGCACGAACTTGGTGTGTTTGGTGAGGCATCTGCGATGACTGCTGTGCCTCGGTTTGCTCACATTCTTAGTCACCTTGTGGCCCTTGTTGAGGCCCATGGCCATGGGATAGCGGAGGGCCATGGGATAGCAGAGAATGCTGTTCTTCAATGGTTGCTGTGGCAGAAAGACCAGTTCTGTGGGGAACCATGGGAAATCTCTCCCCTGTGATAACTCTTAATCTTTTTTTTTTTTTAATTATGGCCAGTTCAACCTGCCCTGGGGATGGGGCTGGCACAGCATGTGATGCTGGGGATCGAACCACAGTCCCTGTGGTTGCCTAAGCTTGCCTAAGCAGGTGCTTTAGACCGCTGAGCCATCTCTTGGGCTGGATAACTCTTAATCTTGCCATTGCTTTTGTTACTGTAATATAATGCAGTGTAATTAAATGTTCTATAAGCTGGCAGAGTGCAGAAAGACAAGTTATCTGGGTGTAATGGTGTACCCGTATAATCCCAGTGTTCAGAAGGCTGAGATAGGAGGTGAAACAAACAAGGAGACAAGGTGTTCTATGATAACTAGTTGAATTCTTTGGCAAGATTTATAAAAGTGTAAGTCAATAAAAATTACAATCACATTAAATGTAGATAAGACAGCTATATCAGACTGAAAATTTTCTTATAAATCCAAAAGACTTCTATACTTGTATCACTAAGTTTCCTCTATACTGTATAGAAAACCACTGTAATTATAGATGTGATTTATGAGGAAGATGACTTCAGGCCTCCGTTTTTCAAATCACTCACAAAAGGACCTCTTAGCTAGGCATGATAGCATACACTTGTAATCCTGGCATTCAGGGGGCTGAGATAGGATTTCTGTGAGTTTGAGGCCAGCGTGGGCTATATAATGAGTTTAAGATCAGCCTATACTACCAAGCAAGACCCTATCTCCCCCACAAAAAAAGAAGGAAAAAAAGGACTCCTACATTATAGGATTTGTGCATATGTTTATACACACACACACACAGATGTTTTATATTTTTAAATTTTATGTATTAATTGAGACAGGATCTCACTGTGTGCTGCAGATTGGCCTTGAACTCACAGCAATCCTCTTGCTTCAGCCCCCTGAATGCTGTGCATCATTATGCCTGGCTAATGTATTTATTATTTAGTACTGGTGGTTCAATCCAGGACTGCAACCCAGCCCTTTTTGTCTTTTATTTTAAAACAAGATCTTGATAAGTTGCCTAGGCTGGGTTCAAATTTGTGATCCTCCTGCCTCAGTATCTCACAACATTGGGATTACAGGCCTACATTACCATGAGCAGCTTCATTTACAATTTTAGAAATCATTGTTTGCCAGTTAGAATGATGATTCTCACAAAAATACTTAGTATACCAAGTGCTATGAGGCCCTCATCAGTGTTATACTGGACTTGACTGCTGGGCACCTTCTGGACAGAGCCTGGTACAGGTTCAGAACATTTGGCTAAGTCATGCTGCCTACATTAGCTGGTTTCTAAACAATGGAGATTTTCCTTTTGAAGGCTTTTCATCATTTTATTCTCCCTTGTATATGCAAGCAACAACAAATTTCAGGTGCTGACAAGAGACAGATTATCCATCTTCCCAGCTCTGTTACTCAAGAGGATTTAGAGATTATTTTTCCTTTCTGCAGTTAAGTCAGCAGTGGTGAACCTTTTGAAGCATTCAGTGATAACAGCCAGCTTTGGCGCCATGCCATAGGTGCACTACCACTGATCTAAATCACATGGCAGAGATGAGGGGGCTGTGTGGGCAGTGTTTCTTTTTTCAGCAGGCTCTCCAAATTGAAAGCAAGGTTACCGAACATCTGGATTTTCTGGTTCCTGCCATAGATTGTTCTGTTTGGTCAGGTTGCACATGGTAAATCATGCAATAGATTTGAGGATTTATCTTTCCTATAATTTTTAGAGGTTGAATTTACTTAGCTATTTTCATCAGGTTTAAAAAAATCCTTCATGATCTCACACTGTCCAGTGAAGTTTTTCTGGGAGAGATTATAAGAACTAGAAGCATGACATCAGGCTGAGGCAAGAAGATCCTGTGAGTTTGAGGCCAGCCTGGGCTACAAAATGAGTGCCAGGGCAGCCTGAACTACACAACAAAGCCCTATATGAAAAAAAAAAAAAAAAAAAGAATTAGTAGTATGATTAAGAAAAGGAGCAGTTTGAAGGAGCTTGAGCGGGGTCGGGAGATAGCTCCTTGGCATACGCACCTGCCTGGCAAGTGGAAGGTCATGAGTTCAAATTCCAGTCCCGCCAAAAAAACAAAAAGAAAAAAAAAATTGAAGGAGCTTGAGGTCTGTATTCGGATTAACTAAGCTTGGAAGAAAAAACCCAGAATGCAGCTTTGGGTATCTTGATTGGAGGAGAGTGAGCTTCCTCCTGTTTTTGCTGTGCTGTCTCCAGGCTGGCAGGGGAGAGAGAAATTCTCTACTTCCAGAACCAAGAGAACTCTAGTTGGCCTCCAGTGGGATGTTCAGATAAGGGCAGGTTGTTGGCCAGTGAGTCTCCACTTGTCTGGACCTGAGGAACTTCAGGAACAGTGTTAACAGCACTCCAGACAGGAACCCCCCTCAGGGAGGTTGTTGATTTAGTTGGTCATGATTATAAAAGCATTCGAGCAGTTCTAATGCAAAGCCAAAGCTCATAATTATGACTGTGGGAGGAGGACTTGACATATTCACAGGGGCTTGAGATGCATTTGGCAGTGGTCTTATAGTCCTTGTAGATCTACCTGGGTTTATGAAGACACAGCTCTTCTGTCCAATAGTGATCAGATGGACCCGCTACTGGGCAGGATCTGTTGAACACTTCCTCCAGATTATGGCACTGCCCCACCCCCAACCAGATAGGTCTGGCACATATGAGCTGGTAAAGTAGATCCCTGGGTCTTTTTGAGTAGTGCTTCTTACTCAGGTTTTGTTTTTGTTTTTGTTTTTTCAGATAAGGTTTCACTGTGTAGTTCAGGCTGGTCTTGAATTCACTATGTAACGTGGGCTGGCTTTAAATTCACAGCAGTCCTCCTGCCTCAGCCTCCCAAGTGCTGAAATTACAGGCATATGCCACCATGCCTAGATTTTCCAGTCCTTTATTTATGAAACAGGATAAAAAGTAAATAAAACATTTTTTAAAAATTAGGGCCAGTCAGATAGCTCAGCAGACTAAAGCGCCTACTTAGGCAGGTGCAGGAACCAGGGTTCGATCCCCAGCATGCTGTGCCACCCTCACCATACATGCCAAGGCACAGACTGAGACTGGGTGTAGTGACACACACCTGTAACCCCAATGCTTGGGGGGCTGAAAACAGGAGAATCATTATGAGTCCAATTTGTGTAATGAGACCCTGTAGACCCTGTACTAAATATATTAAAAAATAATTTTAAAAAAATGAAAGTTAAAAATTTAACTTGAGAAAGAGTTCTCTCTATAGCCCAAGCTGGCCTCAAACTTGCAGCAGTCTTCCTGCCTCAGGCTCCTGGATGCTGGAATCACCAGTGTGCAGTACTACCTCTGGTGTATTTTATATTTGGAGACAGAATGTCTAAGTTGCTAAATTGCCCTGGTTGGACCTGAACTGTGATCCTTCTACCTCATCTTCCCAGGGAGCTGGGGTCACAAATGGGCAATATCATGTTAAAGATAGAAATCTAGAGTTTTAGTTATTTATTTTATTTATTTTTTGGAAGGACCAGGGTTTGAACTCACAACCTTGTACTTGCCAGGCAGGCACTTGTGCCATGAAGCTATCTCCCCAGCCCCTAGTGTTTTAGTATTTGGCTTCTTTTTTTTATTTTTTATTTTTTTGTTTTAGGGAAGGGTCTACAGGATGTTCAGGGTCTCACTACTAGATCAGACTTATAGTGATCCTTGTTTACAGCCTCCCAGAGCTGGGATTATAAGCATGCACCACCACGCTGCACTCTTTTTTTTTTTTAAAGTTTTTATTTTTATTTTATTTTTTTAAACCTCACTTATTTATTTATTTATTTATTTATTTGTGTTCTGGCTGGCTCAGCCTGCCCTGGGGGTGGGGCTGGCACAGCATGTGGTGCTGGGGATCGAACCGCAGTCCCTGTGGCTACCTAAGCTTGCCTAAGCAGGTGCTTTAGACCACTGAGCCATCTCGCTGGGCCCCACCACACTGCACTATTTGACCAGTCCTAGTTTTCTTTCTTTCAACAAAATTAATCTTTCTTTCTCTCTTTCTTCTTTTTTTCTTTCTTTGTTTCTTTCTTTCTTTCTTTCTTTCTTTCTTGCTATCTCATGCTGCCTTACGGATGGGTCTAGGGGATTGAACTGCCATCCCCTGTGCCTGACTAGGATTGCCCAAGCAGGTGCTTAAACCACTGAGCTAACCCAAAACCCCCCAGAAATTTTTATTTATTTATTTATTTATTTTTGCAGTACCAGGGATTGAACTCAGAACCCTGTGCTTGCCAGGCAAGCACTTATTCTACTGAGCTATTTCCCCGGCCCTCCCCCAAAATTATTCTTTAAACATTTTTTTTTTTTTCTTTTTGGCAGGACCAAGGTTCACACTCATGACCTTGCACTTACCAGGGAGGCACTTGTGCCACAGAGTTATCTCCTTGGCCCCTTTAAATATTTTATTTTTTATATTTTTAGTGAGCAGAACATATTTATTGAGGGAAAGAAAGCTCCTGCCCAAGAGAGGGACAGGAGAGGGGTCCCAAGTGGGTGTCCCCCCTTTAAACATTTTAAACATCTCTTCCTCAGGAATATGGTGGCTGCATTTGCTGAGCAAACAGCTCTGCTATTTCAAGCATTGGTGCAGTACCCCACTGCTGTTGGCCCAGTACAGGCTCTGTTGTCGGCTTTTACCCCAGTTACCTTTTCCAGTCATCCCTGGCCATACCTTACCACGCCCATGCAATGTATTTTCTTAGTAAGGTCCTTGGGCATGACTCACTGTTTGATTTTCCTTGTGTCCAACTCATTACTTTGATAGGCACACCTTGTCTGACCTCTACAATGTGAAAACTTATGCCTCAGTACTAAGGAGAACTGCTCTTTCAGTTGTGGTTAAAACATACATAACATAAAATTTTCCATTAGTGACATTTGGTACATTCACAGTAATTTGCAGCTAGCACATTTTCATCATTACAAAAGGAAACTCCATATCTATTAGTGCTCCCACATCTCCTAGCTCCTGACAACCACTAACCTATTTTGTGCTCCTTGGATCTGCCTGTACTATATATTTCATATTGAAATAAAGTCATGCTAGTAGTAGCATTTTGGTCTGGATTATTTCATCCAGTGTGATGTTTTCACAGTTTACTATGTGTGTCAGAACTTCATTTCTCTTTTGATTTTTTCCTTTAGTACTGGGCCTTGAAGCCAAATGACACTAAATTACATCCTCAGCTATGTCAGTCTGTCTATCTATATATCTGTCCATCCATCCATCCATCCATCCATCCATCCATCCATCCATCCATGAGAGGAGGGAATCTCAACAAACTACTAAGTCTAGTCTTTGTTTTTGTTTTGTTTCTTTTTGAGACAGGGCTTTGCTATGCAGCTCAGGCTGGCCTTGAGCTCACTTTGTAGCCCAGGTTGGTCTTAAGTTGGCAAGGATCCTGCTGCTTCAGCTTCCGAGAGCTGGGATTACCACCATGCCTGGCTTCCAGGCTAGTCTTGAACTAGAAATTCTGCCTCACCCCCTTGAGTGCTAGGATTACAAGTGTATACCACTATACCCAGCATCATTTTTATTGTTTAAATTATAGCCATGCTAATGGATATGTACATAGGCTTTTTTAAATGAATGAAATTTTTTATTAATTAAAGAAAAGAAAAACAGTTACAGGTTTTTTTGTTTTTTGTTTTTGAACTGGGAATCAAACTCAGGAACTTGTGTTTGCCAGGCAGGGACTTAACAGGTTTTTTGGGGTTTTTTTACACTTTATTTATTTATTTATGGCCGGCTCAGCCTGCCCTGGGGTTGGGGCTGCCACAGTGTGTGGTGTGAGATCTAACCGAGCTCCCTGTGGTTGCCTAAGCTTGGCTAAACAGATGCTTTAGACCACTGAGCTACCTCACTGGTCCCAACAGTTATAGTTTAAAAGTGAAAAGTTTGAAACAAAAAAAAGAGCTGGCTATGATGGACCTGCCTGTAAACCCAGCACTTGGGAGACCGAGGCATGAGGTTGACTATGAGTTTCAGGCCAGATTGGGCTACATAGTGAGTTCACAGCCAGCCTAAACTGCATAGTGAAACCCAATCTCAAAAAGAGGGACTGGTGGTGAGATACCTCAGTGGTCTAAAGCGCCTGTTCAGGCAGGCTTAGGCAGGGTCCATGATTAGATCCTTGGCACCACATTTTATGCCAGCCCCAACCCCAGGGTGGGCTGAGTCAGCCACACAAAAAAAGTCTTGTCTAGCACCATCTTCCTGATCATGCCTACAGGGTGCTGGTACAGAGCAGCCATGTCTTCTGGTGGCCACTCTCTCTGCCCTCTATCTTATCCTCTTCTGCCCTTGAGTCATGGGTTGCTGACTTCCTTTTGAGTAAATAAAGATTATAACTGACTCACTCCACATGATCCCTACTGTCCCCTCCATGTAATTTTTTTTTTTTTTTTTTTGGTCTTTTTGAGACAGGGTCTCTCTGTGCAGTTCAGGCTAGCCTTAAGCTCACTTCTGTAGCCCAGGCTGGTCTTGAACTTGCACTGATCCTCTGCCTCAGCCTCCCAAGTGCTGGGATTACAGGCATGCGCCACCACGCCCAGCTACCCCTATATGTAATTTGTATTAGGTCAGCTAAGCTATTTGGCAGTTTAAGAGGACTAAAATAATGTCTTTTTTTTTTTTTTTTTGTGGTACTGGGGATTGAACTCAGGACCCTGTGCTCAAAATAATGCCTTATACAAGGCAGAAGTCTGTTTCTGGTTTACCTAACAGCAGAAACAACTCAGGATTGAAGTGAGTTGCAGATGTCAGAGAGCTGTGCTGTTTGTGCGTTGTGGCTTTTTCCAGCCTCCATTTTGGTTTCTGAGCTAACTGCTGCAGGATTCCCACCACTTCTGCCCGTGACCCAATAGTGGAGGGGCTTGGCAAGGAGAGAGCATGCTATTCCTTCCACAGCAGGGCTGAGCTGTCACAGTGTATACTGTTTCAGTGTGTACTGTGTGCCAGCTACTGTCATAAGTTCTTTGTGGGGCTGGAGAGATAGCTCCATGGCACAAGTGCCTGCCTGGCAAGTGCAAGGTTGTGAGTTCGAACGCTCGTCCTGAAAAAAAAAGTCTTTGTACGCACAGTTTAACCCCTAATATAATCTCCTGAGTGGATATGGCATTTGTTGTACAGATAAGAAAACATGCACATTCAAATCGAATCCTGGGTCACTCTAAGAGCAAGACTGTGGCTCCAGAGCCTATTTTAAAATTCTTTGAAGCCAGGCATGATGGCAGACACGTATAAATCCCAGCATTCAGGAGGCTAAAGCAAGGATTGCTGAAAGTTCAAGGGTTACATATCGAGTTCAGCCTGAGTTAAGGAGCAAGACTCATCTCAAAAAAAGGAGTGGGGATGGGGTGGGGGGGGTAGGAAAAAATTCTTTGAACTCAGGCATGGTGGCACAGGCCTGTGATCACAGTACTCTGAGAAATTTATGCAGGAAGACTGCAGTGAGCCAGCCCAGCCTAAGCAATTTAGTGATTTAGCAAGTCCCTGCCTCCCATGAAAAAGGCCTGGAGGTGTAGCTCAGTGTGCGTGCCCTGAGTTCAGTCTCTTGTTGTTGGAGAGTGGGTTATGGGAGAATTCTTAAGCCAACCATGGTGGTCCATGACTCTAATCATAGCACTCAGGAAGCTAAGGCAAGGGGATTGAGAGTTAAAACCAGCCTGAGCTGCAGAGCAAGTTTGAGGCTAGCCTGGATTACATAGTGAGACTTGTCTTTTAAAAAATGCTTGGAGACTAGCATTCCAGGAAGTCCACATTTTCACCGGGATCCTTTGCATCTGAGAGACTGATCAGGCAGGCGAGGCTTGGTTAATGTTTAACGTGTGGTCTGTGTTAGGATTGCCTACAACCACAGAACGCCCTAGTGAACCTGCCTACTAGTCCTGTGCAACCAACTTGTGCTGCTTTCTATGAGATACCTTCTTAAGTAGATTTTGTACATTTAATACTCAGAACACTTTTTTTGCTTTTATTTCTTGAGCTGATGGCTCACAGTGACAGCTGCAACCAGGCTCCTAAAAGAATCTGAAAAGCAGCCCCTGCCCCCATCCCGACACATCTCACACAGCTTTTTGTTGTGGGACCACCAGTCTTCCTTTTTTTTCTATATTTTTGAGACAGTCTCTCCATACAGTTCAGGCTGGCCTTGAGCTCACTTTGTAGCCCAGGCTGGTCTTGAACTTGTAATGAACTTGTAATGATCCATTTGCCTCAGCCTCCCAAGTGCTGGGATTCCAGGTGTATGCCACCATTCCTAACTACCAGCCTTAACCTTAACTATCTCTTGTTTTATCTGAGCAGTCACCAGGAGTTAAACTTTGGGGTGTGCACAGGATGACTGATAACAAGGATTTAGAAGCTGAAATCCACCCCTTAAAGAAGGAAGACAAAAAATCACAGGAAAATCTTGGAAATAGGTTGAAAAATGAAGATAACTTAAAAAGTGCACCTACACAGTCCCGGCTGTCCCGATGCCGAACAGTGGCATTTTTTCTTTCATTGTTTATCTGCCT
>PVKN010030155.1:0-12808 GCA_004027915.1 Capromys pilorides
TAAAGGTTAAAATGATATTTGCAGTGTTCTCCATTTTTCATTTGAAACATTTAAATATCTCATAATAAAATTAAAATATTGGTAAGTTTGACTTCAAAGAGTTAAAGAGAATTTGTGAGGCATCAGTGACCATAAAAATAAAAAGTATCAAAGTGAACAGTAAAATAAAAAGTAACATTCTTTCTCAACTCTGTATCAAGGTCAGAAATATCACTCTTACTTATTGAAAATAAAGTATGCTGAGATATAATTTTTAAAATACTTTCTGCTTTTAGCATATGTATTTGTTGCTTGACTATCACAACATACCCTGACAAAAGAGCAAGATTTTTCAGAATACAACAGCTCCTGGCAATTTAATGGGTGACCATTAATGACGTACTCTACGTGTCAGGAGGTTTGGAAAGCGCCAGTGTAAACACAGCGACCATCTTTCCATACTGCAGAAAGCCTCGGCGTGCTGATGCATCCCATGACTCCTCAGGAGAGACTGGAGGAAGCAGCGCAGCCAGCCCGGCCTTCTCAGATCATTAACTCCCACTTTGTGAGCAGGACACTGTATGGCCAGTGGGAATAATGCCAACCTAACGCCAACTTACTACTTTCTCATATCTGTTAAGATCAGATTTTAACTTCTTACTTGACACCTCAGATCTAAAGCCCCAAACTTAAGTGAGGTCACTGCAAAAGGTACTGGGAAGTACAGTGACTTCGCCCCATGCCCTCGGAATGCCTGGCATGAGCTGGTAAGGCAGGAAGCAAGAAAGGCCTGGCAACAGCTACCCATGTGTGTGCTGGCTATCCACCAAGCTTTGGGGCATCTGGCACACACTGGGATAATCCCAGTTCCAGCAAAACCCAAGTGCCACGTGACATTCTGCCCAGTGAGACCAGGGTCCAACAGGGGAGCGTCTGCCTCAGGCTGCCATGGCCTGTGCTGGAGAGGCGGTGAGCAGGGCACCACGTGCTTTGAGAGTTTTCACTTACACACAGTTCCTCCTTTGGCATGCGACTCAAAGATGAGAACACCTGCTAACTCCCGCTTCACCTAAAAGAGAAAGAAAGAATGGGGAAAAGCCAGGCTTGGGAGGTAGTGAAGAGACTTCATGGGCACAGTGCTGTTTCTTTGTCTCCTCACGGCTGCCTCTCACTTCGCTTGCTGTGAGTAACCCAGAACCATTTTTACCAGATTTATCATTAGGAGCTCAAAGCCTATACAAAAAGTTAGTTTACAGCAGATAATCTCATTAGAGACTTGGAAACATAGTTTCACATGTACTAACCAGTACTTTGTCACCTATCTTGTGCCTTTGGTGAAAAGGTGAGGGGGCCACCGCATCACAGGACTCTCTTGCTCTTACTGGCTCTTCCCAGCAGCATGGGCACACCAGGGCAAACATGGGGAAACTAAATGTCTTCAAGTTGACTGATTATGCCAGCAAAAGTATATTCTATAAGAGCCAAAATTTCAAATTCTTCCTAGCTAATATTTAATTTTAAATAATATTTCAAAATTATGGTCTCAAATGATAGGTCTAAGAACCAGTAACTTGAGAATTTTTCACAGTGCCCACGTACCGTGGTTTGAGGTAGAAGAGGAGATTACCTACAATTTCACCAGTACTAGAGAAGTTGGAAGAGGGGCATGCTGGGTACCTGGAGCACATGGAAGGGAAAGAGGGTTTTTCCTTGCTAAGGAGACACACACACACACAGAGACAGAGAGGCAGAGACAGAGAGAGACAGAGACAGATAGAGAGAGATACTCTCAGAGAGAGAGACAGAGAGAGACAGAGAGAGAGAGAGAGAAAGAGAGAGAGAGAGGCTACCTAGGCATGTAGACCTGCCCTACCATACAAAGAGTGAGGAGAACAAGGGCAGTAGCAGGTCAGTGGGGAAAATCTTTGGGTAGCCCAGGTAAGTGAGTGAGACTCCCAGGGGTACAGGGGTATTAGGAATGGGAAGGTACCTTGTCTGGGCTAAAAGGGTAAAGGGGCTTGGAACCCTTCTGCTTGGGGCCATGGTAAATGGCACCCTGCTCTCAGAAGAGGTGTTTTTATCCCTGTTCAGAAGCCAATATTTCTGCCTCCTAACACCCCTAATTTGAGTCAGAGACAGCCACTGGGCCACGCCTGGTTAGCAGACAGTGATTGTCCCTGGGCCCTGGCTCTCTTCAGCAGATGCTCTGCTGAGCTGTCTGCTTCCTCTCCTCAGAGAGCAGCAAGCCTGACAGGACGAGAGTTCTCTCCTTCCTCTCTCTAGTGCCACTTGTCAAGGAAAGAATTCAGAGCCTCTCCTAGGGTGTGGCCTGCTCATTTGAGTGCACAGGTGCCAACACTCAGATTTAGAAGGATGAAGTACTGGTTCTAATCCCATTCCCATTCGACTCCTTCAAGTGGGGTACACGCACTACTAGTAGTAACTTGATTTCCTTTAGTGATTGCTACCGTGCATGATTTCCTTAGCATATTTTAGGTAGGTAGATTTGAAAGGCAAAATTTGAGACTCCCCACCACCACCACCATCACATACATTTTCCCCAAGTCCTAACCACATTTATCTTAGGGTCCCCATGATTAGCTCAACTAAGAGAAGACTTACTGTGGTAGAAAGATGGGATAAGGCTTTGATATGAAGGAGCTCTTCATAGATAATCTCTAGGTCATCCACAGTCCTCTGGCCAGGTCTACAGAGAAAACAAAGATGAAAAAAGGCATCATAAAAGCTTCAATAAGGAAATGTTTCCAGGGTCAGTAACATTCTCAGGGATTTGTTCTATGCTAAAAGATACTGACACATCAGGAGAATTGTGCCATTATAATCTCTCCATAAAGAGATTTTTGAAATGAGTGTTTTCCTTGATGGAAGGACATAGAGGAGTCTGCTGCTCACAAGATCCCTTCTCTTCCAGTCTCAGAGGAAAGAGCACCTCTACACACAGGGTAGCTGGGCTAGCTCTGTCTGCTTTACATTGTCATCCGAATAAAAAATGCCCTTTTCACACCATGGGGAATAAACTTTAATCAACTTGATGCTGGATGTAAATTTCTTGGGATCCCATTTGATATTTTAGCTTAACAAAATATTAATGCTACTGTTGCTAACAATGATTTCTTTTGGAGAGCTCAGATATAGGATGTATAAAAGTTCAATGTCTTCTTGTCCGCCTTTGGAGAGATAAGAAGGGAATGAGATGAGAACCAGGTTAATAGTAGTACCTTGGATTAGCCAGAGGGAAAGCCAAGAGATGCAGGTCTACATTCCTCAAACTCTGCTCCTTGGACCAGCGCTGTCCATAATTAATTTGTGTAATATGGGGTATGGGTTGCTATGTACATTTGGGGTATGGAAAGACTGAATGAATTCCTATCACCTCTTGTGTCTTGTAATTATTTGGGAAGCAGCACTAGTATTTAATTATATTAATGATGAGAGATATGATTGGTCAGTAACTTGAACTGTTTGTTGTTCTCTGCAATATAAGGAAGGATAACTAATATGTGTTTGAAACTTAAATGAGCTGTTAATCCCGAGAGTATTAGGAAGTCAACCAAGAGACTGTCTATACTTTGATGGATAAGTGGCATTTCCTCTCAGCTAACTGCTGTAGTCATGAACATTACTTACAACATAATTATCATATATTTTATGCATTTTGTCTTAAAATTCCAGCAATTTATGATATTGTTCATTGTTACTCTGTATTAGGTACTCAGTCGTTAATGAGCTTTTGATAGCATTCCATTATTCCGCTGTAATTTTAAAGGTATTTCTTGGTCTGTTAAGCTCAGGAAGAGTTGACAGACTGAGCAGGGAGCACTAGATTTAGTCTGAGATCAAGTTCTATCTTGGTACCATCACTTACTGGCCTGCGACATCAGAACCTCAGCTATGGCTGAAACACAGGAGTGACGCCTTCCCAAGAGATAAGTCGTGAGATTTTTAAGGAAGCAGTGAATGTGAAGCTATCTCAAGTTTATTTACGGGAGGAAAAAAAAAAATCCAGCAAAGTGATATTTAAAGCGCAAGCCTTTTTATGATCGGCCATTCGTCTTAACTGTCCTTTTGGCTGAATTACTTGTCTCCCAAAGAGGACCAGGGAGATAGCTCAGCAGCAAAAGCACCTGTCTGGCAAGTGCAAGGTCCTGAGTTCGATCTCCGGTACTGCAAGAGTCTCCCAAAGTGGTGGCGGGGTTGCGGGGAGCTATACTCCTCATCGGATTACTCCTGCAGGTGCGATTAGGAGGCGGCATCCAGCTGGAGATGAGTGACAGCAGGCACACCTTTCGGTGGTTTCTCTCTCGCAGGAATCTCCCTGTGCTCTGCTTTCTCAGCCACCTTGAAATGCGCAGCTCTGCGCCGTTACGCCTTTCTAGCCAACTGGCCATGGACTGAGCCACAAGCGAAATCCAGCATTTCTGGGTTTAACTGGTGGGCACCAGTTATCTTGTTGCAACAATGGGTAAGCTGACTGATATACATGCAAGTTACACAGATACACCCATAAAGGATGACATCTGATCGAGCACATTACACCTGGAACTTGATCAACGATTACATCAGTACTCTGCGTGCTCAGAACTGGACTGTTCGTATTCTCCAGTGGTTAGCTGGGTTGTGTAATTTTACACATTTCTTATCACACAGGAAAGCCCACAGAGCTAGCAGAGGATGTGTGGAGGATGAACACTGTACACCTTGCACAGTACTTTCACAAGGACAGCTTTAGCTAAACAAAAGAACCTGATAGCCCTCTGTGATGGAATCAGTGGAGGATCTTTTTCCTAATCCAGATTGCACAATGACAGATGCTAATTCCGTGACCCGGGAGACGTCAGGCAGGTTTGCCTCCTGCTAAGGATCACCACCGAGGGAAACAAATGCACACCTGTTGAGTCCTTAATGGTGGAACCCAGATGCTATGGGTCCCAGAAAGACACTGAAAAAAAGCCACAGCCACAGGGGCTCTGGAGGAGTCAGGCCTTCTTAGGAAGGGGCCTAATCTACTACTTGACATAGACATGGGGATTTTGAAACCAGGACCCTTGAGGATTTAAAAGTCAACGGAATCCCCTCTGTCCATCTGCTGCCATAGAGCCTTCAGGTAGGCATAATAGGATTATAGCTCCGCAGCACAAGGAGCAGCCCTGCTGTTCGTGCTACTTGACATTAGCTGCAAATAGCACAAAACACTTGTAGGTGCTGGGCTAAAAGAGAAAACAGGCACCAAGTTCCCTTCTGGCCTTCCTGTAGTGGGGTAGGATGCAGGGAGAAAAACACCCCAGCCAGGAAAAGAAAAGTTTAGAATTTGGCTTCAAAGCCTTAAAGAGAGTCACAGTCAGAATTTTGGGAGCAAAGCGTTATGTAGTAGGAGTGCTTATTTATCAATAAGAGATCCATAATGCTCAATTCATGTTTTTTTCTTTTTTTATGTATTTGGTACAGAGTCTCACTACGTAGCTCGGACTCATAGTGATCCTCCTGTTTTCAGCATCCCTAGTGCTGCGACTGCAGGCACATGTCACCACACCTGGACTCGGTGTGCCTAGGAGTGGGGTCAGCGCAGCATGTGGTGCCAGGAATCTTACCCTGGTCTTTAACTATTTTTGATTCTACACTGCTCTTCTCTAGAGAAGCAGTATCAAAGGGCAGCACTGGATTTGAAGCAGAAACTGAATTTGAGATCTGAATGGTGAATGTTCTAGTTGCCCAATGGTCTAATGTCTTATCTCCGCATCTGTAAAATGGCAGTGCTAAACAAGATTATAGCAAAGATTGAACTGCACATGAAACACTGTCTACTCCACACTGGAAGTACAGCAGAGATGCAGGATGGCATCATTATTATGGTGGGTGCTCATTACAGCTCAGGGCATGAATGAACTCTGTAGTTCTTATAACTCAGGCTGCATTCAAGGGAAATGTCAACAGTGCTGTGAACCAGGTCTTGTTCTGTGGTCTTTGGGATTGTGTTCTTCCACCTTCTACCCTAAGGGTTAGGACGAGGTTTGCAGACCAAAACTTGATTTGTGTCAAGACAAATAGTCATAGCAGTCCTGCTCACCTGCCATAGCTTCAGTCACTTACAGTCAACTGAGGTACAAAAGTGTTGAGTGGAAAATTGTAGTAATAACTACTGATAAATTTTAAATGGCTTTGATTATGGCAAATTACTATAATTGTTCTATTTTATTATTAAGTATTATTCTTTTACTATGTCTAATTCGTAGCTGAATTTCATATACAGAGTTAGGTACTATCCACAATACCATCCATCTGACATGTCTTGGAACATACCTCTGTGGATAAGGGGGGATGATAGAATTACTAATAGAAGAAGGAAATTGGGTGAAAATAATGAAGCTCCCCTCTTAATCCAAATCCCATAAAATCATCCCTTAGGATTATAAACTTACCCACCCAATGGTTACCACTCAAAGTAGCTGAAGTTAGTCTATGGCAAAGTCAGTGGGGACTAGACAAAGGTGGTCATCCAAGACAACATATAGCACTATTGGGCCATACCTCTTTGAGCCACATTTTTGTCTGTCATGAAAAATGTCTGGTGGAAAACAAGTGGTACCACTGCCACACAAACATAAATGAGTACTATCGGCAGATTGGGAAGATCTTAGGAATTCTTAGATAACAGAAGGCAGGAATGTTTGCAAAATTGGGGTAGAAGAAAACCACCACAAGAGTGAAACAGCAGTGTTCACATGTGCACAGTAGGCTCAGAGGGCAGGAGTGAGGCAAGGCCACCCAGAAGCTCCTCGATTCAGTTGGGTCAGCTGCGCCACCAGATCTCCTCTCCCGTGCCTGTCATACTGTGCAGTGGGCAGTGGTGGAGTTCGCTGCTGGGAGAAAACTTGTGGCCTCTCTGAGCTGCTCGAGGTGAGCACAGGAGCCTAGGAGCACACGGAAGCCCTGGGCCCTTTGGGAAAGAGACAGGAAAGAAAGGACACTGGCTTTCCAGGAAGGAAGGGCACGGAGTGGCTCAGTTCCAGGACATCCTCTTATTTTTGTGACTGGTGGGAAGAAGGGCAGTTCTAGTCTACTTGCCTCCACCTACCTCTCACAAGGCAAAGCCTGCTGGGTAACACGCCTTGCTACTGGATCTGACCCCAAGGCCATCAGGGGAGACTCTCCTGGGAATGCAACTGCCACACCTGCACAGACACCCATGTGGCCGCCTGGTCCTCCATTTATGAGCAGCTAACCTGGAGAAATAGACTTCCCCAGGGACTCGCTAGATGCTCTAAAGAAACCTGCCAGGGCCCCTCGACAAAATACAACAGCCTGTCAGAAAACAGCTTAGTCTTGAGTTCTAAACAAACCGAAAACGAAAGTAAAAAAAAGAAAAACTGCAGCAACCAAAAAGCCAATCCAGTGTTCTGAAGTGGCCAGTGCACTCCCAGGGCAGGCCACTGTCACCAGGCAACCCTTCCAGGGAGCAAAGAATGTTTTGGTCCTATTTACAGCAAATGTTCTAAGGAAGTAAAAGAAGTCAGGATTTCAAGGTGTGAAGAGACTTACTTTAAAACAAAACAAAACAGATAAACGAACAAAAACTAACAAAGCAACAACAGCATTCAGGAGAGGTATGCCTGGAGCCAGGACCTTGGGCCTCTGGCTTTTCCATAATATCCACAGGATTAAAAAGTTGTGCTAAATCCTGGCATGGGGGCACCAGGCAAAGCAAAAGCCAGTCTGGCCAACCTGTTTCCACCAAAGCGAGTCAAGATGCAGCCATGCGCTAGCGGCAGAATTACAGCATGAGGCTCTCCCCAGAGGCTGCCAGCTCCAGGCTGCTGAGCGATCCAGTGTCTCAGAAAGGGCTCTCCTCTCTCCTCTGCTTAGACAAAGGTTCTCCCCTTGATCTACCCCGACCCCTCAGAGAGCACCTGGGAACATCTAAACCTGAGCACACCCGACCACAATCACTGAACAAAGTCGAGTTTCAAAAGTGGGTTTCTTCTGGCTAATGGTGGCATTGAGCACCTTTCATGCTTTGGTCTTTATGGGGGTGACAGGTGGAAAAAAAGTGAAGAAGAGATCCTACAAATCAGCCCCTGGTCTGTTCAAACAGTAATGAAAGGGTCCCAAGGACTGAAGCCAATTTGGCTTTCAAGAGGAAAGGGAACAGTGCTGAGCAGATAACTCCCACGTACCTACATAAGAGCAACCTACGAGGCCGGGAAGTGAATTGACTCTCCGGCTGCTCTGAGTGGCAGCCGGTGAATGTACCTGGTCTTTACTTGTCCTTCTCCAGATGTCACAGGGAGAGATATTAGGCATCCCTGCTTCTTTACAAATCTGCGTGGTGCCACATTGATGTGGATTTGTCGGATCCTGCTGTGGAAAGGCCTAGTTTCTGCAGGGGAGGCATTCTTGCAGCAATGTCTAGCTACAGACAAGATAATAAATGGGGACGGATGGGGAGCAGTTTATACATTAAAGGGTGGGAGGGCTCAGGTGATATTGGAAGCTGCTGGTAAATACCATTTTATCAAGGAATTTATCAAGGTCAGCGCCAGAGCTCCTCAGTTACAGAAATGTGGGTAAAACGAGGGATTCATCCAGACACCAAAGCAGCATGCTGGCATGGCCAGGGTTGACATATGCAGGTAAGAAAGAAAACAACCCCATTCCTGTAGGCCCAGGTATCTAGCAAAAATACCCAGAGAAGTCAATGTACTTATATCTACATATGTCTAGTCAAGGTAGAGAGTTTAAAAATGTCTTATTCATCCTTTTAGCAATGTGTTTTATTTTTGATGCAAGACTTCAGTTCAACCCACCTGGTCTGTTCTGTGTAAGTCATTTCTTAAACTTAGATCATTTTCTAATAACCTGGAGCCCTTCTAGCAATCTCTCATCTTCCACTTCCCTTTAAAGAAAAGTTTGGTGTGGGCCACACCCCCTTGTCTAGCAAAACATGATTTTTGTTTTTGTTTTCTTCACCTTCTAGGACTGAGCTTCTCAAATGTCAAAAACACTCCAGGAGAGCCAGGTGACAGGACCATGGCATACCCAGTGCTGTCTCCTCATGTCCCTGCCACTTCCTCACCTTATCTTTAACCCACAAAAGACCGTGTGAATTGGTTAGATGCAATGAAGTGCTTTCTATTTCTAATAGCTGGTACACAAGAGGATCCTGAGTACAAGAGGACCCCTTCCTTGTTTGTGAAATTAGGAATGAATAAAGTCTACGGCCTCAGGAAAGGGCAAAGGCTTAATGAATATTTGTGAGAAATGAAGTCATCCTCCAGGGCACACGGAGTGAGGGTTCCATAACTCAAGGACTCTGAGCCTCAAGTGTTTGCAGGACAATGGACTCCATCTTGTTTAAGAACTGAACATGTGCTACGTTCTTGCAGCAGAAGTGGTTTATAAGGATACTTCAGAAATTTAACATTAAGCCTTTAAAAAGGTACAGGTGTAAATATTCTCCTGTGAAACACAAGTCGTAAGTTAAGAGCAAACATTTGGTGGAGTCAGCACAGCTCGCGTGCTGCTTTTGGGTGTGAGACATGTGAAATAAAAATGCAAACTCTTCTGAGGAAGAGCTACATGGATGCAGTAGTACTTTGTTCCTTTACAAGAAGTCAGTTCTTAATACATCAGGGACAGATGGACAGATGGTGCATCCTTTATTTTTTTTCCAACTTCCATAAATTTACTAGAAAGGACAAACCTGAAGTAAAATTGTAGGAAGGAAATAATATTCTCAATAAAACAAGCAAGATAGTAATTAGTATCTACTAAGTTCAATTTCTCCTTCTGTACATAGTTATAACTAGCCCTACATAAATCACAGTTATCTGGTGGTTCAAAGAGGATGTGAAGCAACTATGTAACCCATACTGCATCATTCAAATAGTAGTTAGTAATTCTTGTTTGTGGTTCTCGCTAGAGTATAGGTGTGGAGTAATTTGACTTTTCCCTGGGCTCTGGATTATTAAGGGATTGTCAAGAGAGCTGTGAAGAGAAGCAGATTAGTGACTCCAGTCAGGTGGGCATGCTAAGCACTTCACTAAGCACTTTACTTTTGTGGAATTGGTTTTTAAAATTGGAGGCCCCCCTGGTACCACATGCCATGCTGGCCCTGCCCTCCGGCATGCTGAGTTTGGGTATGGTGGTGTGCCTGTAATCCCAGCTCAGGGGAGGCTGAGACAGGAGGATTGCTATGAGTCTGAGCTGCATAGCAAAATTTAAGACTCACAAGACCACTTGGTCTCTAGTACTGACAATACATAGGAGAGTTCAGGACACAAGATAAAGATGAAAAAACTTGAAGCTGCAAAGGTATGCAGCTCTCTGAGGAAAGAAAAATCTCTGTTACTATTATAACCCATTTCTATGCCAGTGGCATTTCTGAGTCTCTCCAAAACTAGAAAAAATTCTCTTTCTATAGCAAATGATGTAGTTATATTCCATTGTTTATGGCAATAATTTAATGAGTGATGTTACACTTGTATTCCAGATCTGCATAGCACTAATTTAATGAGATGAGATTTGTCCATAATAACTACTTTAAATCAGATATCCATGATATGTGTTCTCACAAGTCCTCTAAGAACAACGCTGTG
Organism: Capromys pilorides; assembly: GCA_004027915.1. NCBI lineage: Eukaryota > Metazoa > Chordata > Mammalia > Rodentia > Capromyidae > Capromys > Capromys pilorides. The sequence goes on from PVKN010030155.1 coordinate 10,593, forward strand.
AGGCCACTGTGAATTCCTGTAGGATCATGACTTAGCTTCAGTCTCTTTTTTCCTAATCTATAGGATCGGGGGTACACTAACTAATTACTTGCAATTTATTTTTTCTGGTCTTTCTCAGACAGGGTCTCTTTACGCAGTTCATGCTGGCTGTGAGCTCACTTTGCAGCCCAGGCTGGTCTCAAACTTGCAACAGTCCTCCTGCCTCAGCCTCCCAAGTGCTTGGATGACAGGTGTGTGCCATTAGGCCCTGCTTCTACCTTAACATTTTGTTGAAAGAACTGAATTAAGTGGGCTGAGCAAATAGCTCAGCAAATTAAAGTGCCTGCAAGCTGGCACAGGGTCTGGGGGTTTAATCCCCAGACCTGCCATGCCAGCCCTGCATCTGGGATATGCTGAAATAGTAATTGACACTGGGTATGGTGGCGCACACCTGTAATGCCAGCTCTTGGGAGGCTGTAAATAGGTGGATCACTACAAGAGTCTGATCTAGTAGTGAGACTCTAAATACCCCATAGGCCATTCCCTAAAATACAAAAAAACAAAACAAAACAAAACTGAATTAAGTGATCATTTAGCCCAATGCCTAGCACACATGTGCTGAATAAATATTGGCTCTGATTCACAACAACTGCATCTGCCTTTCCATTTAAAATACTCTTGGAAAATAGGGGGAGGGCAAGCAGGTACAATACAGTGGTTGCTCAGTTCACCAACTTAATTCTTTTCATAATTTTGGTTGCAAAATGAATTGCAAGAGAATGGAATCACATTTGTCCAGAAGGTAAAAAAATGAACCTAAACACTGAATTTGATTTGGTTCTCATCCAATTCTGTTGGTGACCAGAATCATGGAAAGAATTAAGTTCATGAACTGGGGTACCAATGTACCATGAGATGTTAAGAGATTAATACACTGGAGATGTTGAATGAGTTGAATGATGACTTAGTAAAAACAGAATCTGGGCTCTTGCACCCAAGGTTACTTTCAGTTTATTTAGGAGGCTCCTGGACCAGCTGTATGTATCTGAAACACTGTCATTAAATTCACAAAGCATTATTTTAATGACTTAACTATTTCTAACAGTCTTTACTCTTGGCCTCTCCAGTCTGTTCTTCAGTCAGCAGAGAAACCAACATACTGTAAGTTTGACCATTCCACATTTCCTTTTAAAACTCCTCAGTGATGCCCCCAGATAACTATAAATAACAACTAAGGTATATAAGGCACAGCCAACCCCTTTAATCTGACATTGCCCTAATGTTTGGGCCGAATCTACTAGTGTGCCTGGTGTAGGCACTCCCTATTGAATCCGCTTATTACTCTCTCAGGAACTTTCCTAGCATCCTTTTTGCCCCAACATCCTTGTGTGCCCTTGTTGTGTCAGGAGTTCTTTCTGTGTTATAGCAAGAAGAATACGATAGTAATATTCTTCTCCGCTCTTTAAAAGGATGGGCTTAAGAGGGCTGCTGAGATAGCTTAGCAGACTAAGTGCCTGCTTAGGCAAGCACAGGGATCAGGGTTTGATCCCCATACTGCATGCTGTGCTGGTCCCACTCTCAGGGTGCGCTGGTCCGTTCGGGATGGCCCGTGCCTGTAATCCCAGCACTGGGAGGCTGAAAACAGGAGCTGTGTAGTGAGATCCTGTACCAAATACGTAAATGGAAAAGAAAAAAAAAAATGGGCTTAAGAATCAACCTAAGCATCTAACCACTGAAAAATGAATACGCTGAGGAGCACCCACAAGTTAATTGTTTTATACCTACTTAAAAATCTCAGCCTTAAAAAAATGTTTAGTGCAGAGAGGGCTGAGGAGCACCTGCCTGGCAAGTGCAAAGACTTGGGCTTAATCCCAGTACTCCATGCAGTACCAGCTCTGGAACCCCAGGCGTGCTGTGCTGGCCACTGAAACCAGTGCTGGGGAGGCTGAGATAGGAGGACTACTAGCAGTCTGAGCTCTGTAGCAAGACCCTGTGCCAAATAAAAGATTACAAAAATGTTAAAAAAAAAAAAAAAAAAAAACAAAAAACAGAGAGAGAGAGAGAACAAGATACTATTAAATGTAAAACTGAGGAACTAAAAAATCTCCAGAATAATAGTCATCAAAATATTAGCAGCAATTATCTTTGAGAGAAGTGATTGAAGGTGTTACTTATTATACTTTAACTCTTTGTGGTACTTTTCAGATTTCCCACAGGGAACAGAGTGACTTTAACAA
>PVKN010030156.1:0-12808 GCA_004027915.1 Capromys pilorides
ACACACACACACACACACACACACACACACACACACACACACACACAATACCAATAGAATTCTCTAACAAATATAACCTTTGCTTCAACTGTCACACCCAAGACAGCCTCTCACTTGATTGTCCCAGCCCTGGCCTAGAAACCCCTCAATCTACTGCTCAGGAGTATGACAAAGAAATGAAACAAAAACAAGACATATTTTAGTTATGGGGAAACCGGGAAGGCCAAAGCCGAAAAGGATTAAGGCCATGAGGCACCCGTGTCTCCAGCATTTATTAGGTGCAGAGTTTAGCTGGGAGGTATGCTCGTGGGCTGCAGGAAGCAATGGCGCTGAACGTGGATTGGAGTAAGTACTGTGAATTGAGGAGTGATGTGTGCTCGCAGGAGGCACAAAGAAACAGGTTGCGATCAACGAGCGACCTGCTTAGCTGCTAGTTGAAGCTACTGATTTGGGAAAGGAATTCTGCCGAGTCACCAGAGTCCTCAGCCGTGATGTGACCTTGTGTTGAGGTGCCAGAACTATGCTAACCGTTTGCTGGGCTCAGCCCTGGCCGTTGGCCTGCCAGGGAATCTCAGCCACATGCCAGCCACAGGTCTTGCCTCAAGCCCTCTAGGCCTAGAACAGACTCTCCATTTACTTTATGCCAATTTATTAGTGTGAATCACTGCCTGCTGTCCACCCCATGGCCCGGGACCTCCGCAGTTTCGCCTTTCTCTTCTGAAGCTGAAGCAGCTATACTGGGGTAAGTTGGGGTTACATAGTACTTAGTTGGTAGTTGACTGCAAGTCCTCTATGGTATGCTAAGAATATAAGCAGAAAAAACAGCAATGAGACCTAGAATTCCAACATAAAACCAGAAATGAACCGTAAGATATGTAAACAGGTTGAATTGATTAAGTGAATCAATAGGTGAATTTATCCCGATGTTGAATTTGATAACTTGGGTTTGTTGCAAAAGTATCTCTCTCTAGAGTTTATTATCAACATCCAAGGTAATATTTTGATGGACCGCACCTTCAATATGCCTCTTAATGTATTCCTAGGGATGGGAGCACTTATGATAGGGCAAAGGAGTGACACACAACTGTGTGATATTTTGGTGACGGTTAAGCCCCTGCTGGAACTGTGAACTCTCTTTGGTCCCCTAGCCACAGAATAGCAATTTTCAGCACACTTATCTGTGCCGGAAGCTTAGTCTCTAAATCTCATTGAATTTTCCAGGCGTTACCTGCAGTCTCAGTCCAGTTGTTAATGATGTGTAGTCTGCACCCTGCACTGGGCATACCACGTGACCAAGCAAGGCCCGGAGTACAAAGGAGGTGGGCGAGTACTGCCAAGGCTCTGTAAGCTTAGCAGTCAGCCGAGCACCAGGTGCCTGCCCCATAGTTATTATTGTTTGGGAACAGAGCTCTCCAGGCTTAATACTATGAGTCAGAACACAATTAAAACAAGCAAATGAGTTGTTCTGCCATGGCACTGCGGCAAATAAAAGCACACAAGGGTTATAAACGTATATTCCAGTATTAACCACCTTGTAAAGTTTATACAAGAGGACATTTTCCCTTTATCTAAAACCAATTCCTTCCTACTCGGACTCTGACATCATAAAAGGAAAGATCCACTTTCCATAAAGTATATTGTAGAGGTCACACTCTACCTCTGTAGAGAATTTGGGATATTGGAGCCCTAAGCCCCAAGTCTGTCCATTTAATAAATTCAGCAGACTCACAACCTTCGGAGTGATTTCTTTGGCTTTCTATTTGAAGGAGGTGCCAACATTCCTGTTTATTTTTTCCCACAGACTACTCCTGAGGAGCCCCACCTACAAAGCTGAAAGCATGTGCGGATTTTTTCTCTCGTGTTTGGTTTGACACATGTCCCAGGGAGATAAAGCCCCTTCCTGGAAGTGCAGGAAATAGGCCTTAGCTACACAAAGGAGCAGCCTGAGATGACAAGAGTCTGAAGGCTGAGCAAACATAGGGATTGACCCCAAGGTTAGCAAAATCAAATGATCGTCCAGCCAGATAGCACAGCGGACTAATGTGCCTGCTTAGGCAGATGCAGGGGCTGGGGTTCAATCCCTGGTGTGCTGTACTGGCCCCACCCCTGGGCACGCTGAGCTGGCGATTGAGACTGGGTATGGTGCGTTGCTCCTGTAATCCCAGCAGTTGGGAGGCCGTAAACAGGTGGATCACTACGAGTCTGATTTGTGTAGTGACACCCTGTACATTCTCTACTAAATAAATAAATAAATAAATAAATAAATAAATAAATAAATTTGGGAACAGGCAACATGTCTCTCAACACCTGAATGGCCAGAAAATGTGTCACTTATACTCAATGGACTCCTACTCTGCCATGAAAAAGATAAACCGGTGTCACTGATAGGAAAGTGGATACACCTTGAACCTATAAAGGTGAAATAAAGCAGACACAGGCCTAAATACTGCCTGGTTTCTCTTTCATGAAAAATCCAAATTATGAATAAAGAGCAACAAAGACAAGGAGTAGGGGATAGATTTTTCGCCAATGGAAAGGAAATCAAGATATGGAGGGAGTGGGGAGAGAAGGGGGATGAATACAGGAATTTATTTTGTGGGACAGGGTTCGAGCTCATGACCTTGCACTTGCCAGGCAGGCACTTGTGCCACAGAGCTATCTCCCCAGCCCCTGAATGCAAGAATTATGATGGATTCTGCCCACGCACCAATTCCACACAAGGAACGCCATCGTTATGTACTGTAGACAAGTGCTGATAAACATAGATAAGTCAATGAAAAAAAGACAAAGTACTCCTGGTGGAATTGCAAAACAGTGGAACTGCTCTGCTCCCTTAGAAGTTTCTTTTGAGTTAGAGTCTACTATTTAATATAGGCTGATCTCAATTTACAAAGCCTTGGCTTCAGCCTTCACAGTATTGGGATTATAGGCAAGTACTCCTGGTCCCATAGCATTTTCTTAGAAAGTTAGACATATACTTATCACATAACCCAGACATCCATTCCTGGGTATTTATCCAACAGAAATGAAAGCTTCCCCATCCAAAATCTTATGAGCACTATGTGGAATTGACAAAAACTAAAAACACAAATGTTTAGTGAGTATATGTAGAAACAAGCTGTGGTACATCCACAAAATCTAAAACTACTCAGTTATAGGGGCTGGGGATTTAGCTCAGTAGTACAGGACTTGGCTGGCAAGTATGAGGTCATGAGTTCAATTCTTGTTACCCTACAAAATAAATACATAAATTATAAAACTACTCAGTTATTACCCTACAAAATAAATACATAAATTATAAAACTACTCAGTTATTTTTAAAAAGACTACCAATTCATACAACGCCATGAGTAAATCTCAGAAGCATTTTACCAAGTGACCAAAGCTCAGCTTAAGATTCTATGCCACATAATTTTTTTGACTTTACTGAGACAGGGCCTTGAACGTGCTGGGCAACCTCTACTCAAAGAGAACAGCTCCTGGGTGAAACTCAACAACTATGGGTTAACTGTTCAGATAAGGTGCCTGCGGAAATTGATAGAGTTGAGCTCCCTTGAGAAGACTGGTGGGTTTAGTCCTGGTCATGGACAGGCTCCACTGTGAGCTAATGTCAGTGGAGCGTGGCAGACTTGGAAAGGTCTGTCTAAAACCTCCCTCCCAGATCACTGTTCATTTCCTTTTACTCATACTTTTTTTGCTTTTGTAATGTGGTTCATGCTGATTTCTGATTAGAAATTGCCTGGTAAGATAGAACCAATATAAAAGTGGAAACAATGCTTTGTTCTGGGCTCTTGGGTAAACACTAATCAAAGGAGGATACTGCAATGAAGCAGCCCCTTAGAAGTACCAAGATGGCAGAGTGGTGAGCAAGAGAAAGAGCCTCTTTGAGAGTTTCCATCCAGATGCTTGAATATAGCAATGTGAGGAAGACAAAAAGGAAGGAAGTGGGTCCCCTGAACCCAGGAAAGGTCTGAAGCATGAATTGAAGCCCACAGAGTGAAAGGAAAAACTTCAATGAAGAGGGAGGTAGCCAGAGACATCTCCCTGAGACAAAACTCATTGCACAAGAGGAGGGATTCAAACCTGGGGACACATGGTGACTACTGCTGACCCCACAGGCCTCCACGGAGACATACAGCAGTGGAGGGGAACAGTGGACCTGAAGAACTGCTCTAGATGGTGGTGGGTTCTGAGGGCTTAGAGAGGGAGAGAGAGAGACAGAGACAGAGACAGAAAGAGACAGAGAGAGACAGAGACAGAGAGAAGAAGAGAGAGAAACAGACAGAGAGAGAAGAGAGAGACAGAGACAGACAGAGAGAGGAAGAGACAGAGAGAGGAACAGACGAGAGAGAAGAGCAGACAGAAAGGAAGAGAGACAGACAGACAGAGAGACAGAGAGAGATAGGGAGGGCGGGAGGGGAGGTATTAGAGGGAGAGAGAGACACACAGACAGACAGACAGACAGACAGACAGACAGACAGACAGACAGAGAAAGAGACTGGCCGAACTCAGTCCTCAGAGCAGCTGCCAGCTCCATCTAGCTGCTCCCAGTGCAGAACGAATCTGGTCTCCTCCAGAAGGCGCAGGCTTTCTGAGCTTATCCAGTACCCCACAAGAAAGCTACTGCTGGCTTGCTGGGATAAATCAACACAGATAGAGACTCTATCTCCACACATTGTCTATCAGTGACAGCAGAGACAAACCTGGAAATGGACTTTTTTCTTCTCTCTCTGTCTCTCTGTCGTTTTTCTGTTGTTGTTTTTGTTTTCCTCCATTGTTTGTCTTTTTACGAGAGTGAATGTAGTTTCTGGAGTGGTTGTGTTTCTGGTTGTGTTCTGTTCTTTTTATCTTTTCCTTCTCTTTCCCTCCACTCTTTTGCAGTAGTTTCCCAAAGTTAGCATCATCACCCTGTGTCCTGCAGTCTACTTCTAATCTCTTCTTCTTCTACCTCTCTATTCTTTCCTGATCCATTTTAAATTTTAATCCTCAAAGGTAAAATTGACCACTGTATTGCCACAATCCTCTGGGTGTCCTTCCAGGATACACGATTCACTGTTGGATCTTAGCACACATACAGTACAAACATTGATTTTTCTACTCAGTGGCATTTATTGTCCAAACTGAATGTGAAACAGAGCAACCTTTTTCAGTCAAACAGTGACATACTGATTTTATATAAGTGAGAAATGCTCTTTATTCTTAAAAGGAAAACCCAGGATAGGCTGGACGTGGTGGCACACTCCTGCAATCCAACCTACTCAGGAAGCTGATGTAGGAGCACTGCAAATTCAAGGCCAAGCTAGACATTGTAGCAAGGCCTCATCACTGAAGATCAAAAATAAAAGGGGCTGGAGAAGTAGCTCACTGGTATAGAACCCCTGTGTTTGATCCTTAATATCAGAGAGAGACAGAAAAGAGAGAGAAGAGAGAAAGAGAGAGAGAATAATGAAAATCAAGGAAGATATCAAAGTACAAAGATGCAATCTCACAAATGAGGTGTGATGGTGCACACCTGTGATCTCAGTACTTGAGAGAGAGGCAGAGAGATTGCCACATTCAGGGCCAGCCAGGGCTACATACTGAGTTCAAGGCCAGTCTGAACCACTAAGTAAGCCATTGTGTCCAAGAACAAATGTAATCTACAAATATCCCAGAATTCTACTGCACAGTACTATCTGCTACCAACAGATACAGTGGTGCACACAGAATATTATAACACCAACACTTCAAATACTTTCAAAAGAATATAACTTATGGGCATAGTGCAAACACCTGCACTTATGAAACTAAAGCAGAAGAATCACAAATTCAAGACCATCCTGAGCAATCTAATGAGATCCTGCCTTAAAGTAAAAAAAAAAAAAAAAATTGAAAGGGCCAGGGAACTAGCTTGCTAGTAAAGGATCCCTGGGGTTCAATTTCCAACTCTGGAGGAAAAATTAGGCTTGCTATACAATCATCTAATAACATGAAATTTTATAATATGCCAACTTAATTTCTAGTGAGGACCCCTGCAATAGACCCAATGTCCTGCAAGGTGTTACAAAACATAGCAAAATGAAAGAACAACACAGAAAATGGTGACGCAATGAGGATCTGGGATGGCGGCCTAATTCATAGAGAACAAAAGGCCAGAAGGAGATGAGAACCACAGTAATTACTGCTCAGACACGCGCCAGTGATTCAGGTAAGAGGGCCACGGCTGAATGTGCGGTGAAAAATGCATGTGTAGGCCCATTTGTAGAAGGGGGAACAAAGCATTCTTTGGTTAGAAATGGGACAGCTCGATTCAGGTTGGGGTTGACCTGTAGTCAATTCTGGAAAACAATTGTCTCTGGGGTCGCACAGGCCTCCGCAGAGACATAGCCTTACATGTGAGACCCACACTCTAATAGCCTACTTCCCTGGGGCTCAACTGTGGCCACTGGCAAGAGGCAGTACTAGCCCAGCACATACCACTCGCTTATTTGCATGGAGATACTCACACAGCTTTGGCCAGACTCATGATTCAAGCTGAAAGCCAACTTAGGGAAGTCGACTGTATGCACCCTGCACTGCTTGCGAGTATGTAATCACATTTGGGTCTGGGGGAGGATAACTTGGTGAGGGAGGTCAATGTGGTGGGGGAGGGCAACAGGGTGGTCTTCCACAAGCTTGTGAACAGCACTGAAGCAAATCTGCAGGAATTTCGAGAACTACTCAGGAAAGCACCACAAGCAATATTAGGAAACATTTAAAAGTGATTCAAATTTGCAGGCACATTTGCATTTCTCCGAGTACTTAGCAACCTCAATTATTGTGTAAGTTGAAGATCTGTTTGTAAGCTCCCAAGAGGAGAAAAAAGTTTTCACTCAGTTACAAAAGGTACTGAGTTAAGCAACAGGGTGTTCAAAAACAATTGTTAGTAAGTCTCACTGTTTGTCTAACTTTACAAAATTGGCTTTCATTACTTTAATTTGTGGTTCAATAAAAAGGCATTTTAACACTGGGTCTTTTCAGATGTAATAGGGTTCTTTTTTTTAACTATATGTATGTATGTATGTATGCATGTATGTATGTTCTGGCCGGCTCAGCCTGCCCTGGGGGTGGGGCTGGCGCAGCATGTGATGCCGGGGATCGAACCGCATTACCTGTGGTTGCCCAAGCCAGCCCAAGCAGGCCCTTCAGACCCCTGAGCCATCTCGCTGGCCCCATAATAGGCTTCTTAAGGAAGATGAAAGAGTGGTTCGCAGCAGACAAATGTCTGTGAGATGCATCCGGATGCTAGAATTCAGCAACGTGAGTGTTATGGTGTGTGTCTAGTTGTCCCCGGAAGGAGTCATTGTAAGTCATGGAGCTGTCAAGCACGCAGCTCAAGGGGCGGGGCCAGAGGACCAGGGCGGGGCTTCAGGGGGCGTGGCCAGCGCGTCCGGAACTGTTAAACTGACAGAATGTGCCTCCCCCATCCCCCTCCGCCTCGTGGCCTCTCTTGGAGGGATGAAGTGGATCATCCTGGATACAGTGGCACCCCAGCTTCTCCTCTAGTGTCTTGAAACCTCCAGTAACTGTGCGCTAAATAAACCTTTCATTCCCTAAGCTTATGTGTTGGATATTTGTCCCAGCAACGAGAGAATAGTAATTAAGACAGTGAGGAAGAAAAGAGAGGGAAGGGAATCCTGAGGACCTAAAAGGCACCTTCAGGGAGTGTGTGAAGGGATATCTCAATGCGGAAGAGGTGGCAGGCGGCTCTTTGTCCCTGAGCCCTGGTCTGCTGCGTGGAAGAGATGGCTTAAGCCTGGGGGCATACACTGACTACTAGAGACCTCGAGACCTCCACAGTGAAAGGAACCCGCGGAGCGAAGCAGAGAACACAGCAGACTGTAGTGGCTCCGGAGTTATTTGGGTTCAGATTTCCCCCAAGAAGAGGGTGATTGGCAGATAGCCATCCTGAAAAAGGACCGCTGAGCTCAGAGTTCAGAGCGGCTGTGGGCTGGCTCCATGTGGCAGTTCTCAGTCAGGATAAAGTGGAACCGAGTTCAAGTCAGCAAGAGATCAAGGACCTGAGTTCAAGACAGCAGAAGGCAAGCAGAGTTTTGCAAGCTGAACAAATCAAGTTCCATCCTTACAGCCCGCAAGCAGCCTGAACTTTGTTGGAACTAGAGGTGCAGGCTTTCCAGCATTACCAACTGCCTCAGGGGTCACAGGCTCGCTGGGATTAATCCGCAGCATCCGGGGTCTGTCTGCTCACTCTACTACTAACCATGGAGACATGCCTTGAAGCTGACATTTTACGTTTTTATGTATGTTTTTGTTTCTGTTTTTTCTTCACCATTTGTTCTTGTTTTTATACGAACATAAACACTTTCTAGCTTTGTTGTTGTTCTACTCTTGCTTATATTTCTTGCTTTTCTTTCTCTCCTGTTTTTTTAACCAGTTTCCCAAGGTTCATATTATCTTTCTCTGTCCTCTAACCATGCTTCTACTTTTTTTATGTCTCTGTTTCTCAACCCTAACTACTTCTAAGTTTTCTCCACTAAGGGTAAAATCACCACATTGAGGGCTTATTTACTGGTTTCTTTTCGATTTTATTATATACCCACAAATATAGTTCATATGATTGGAGGGAGCTAATCCATTGTTATCAGTTTATCTTCTTTTTCTACACTGTCTACAGGGTCTACAGAGTGGCATTATACAGATCGGACTCGTACTGATCCTCCTGTTTCCTGCCTCCGAAGCGCTGGGATTACAGGCACACATGCCACCACGCCCAGTCTCCATTGCCGGCTCAGCGCACCCTGTGGGTGGAAGTGGTATGCCAGGGATCAACCGCAGTTGCTGCACTCTGCCTCAGCAGGTGCTGTAGTCACTGAGCTATCTGGCGGGCCCTCTACACTGTCTTTGATGCTAGTGTTATTGCTGCTTATATTACTTTAGCCAAAGTAACATTTTTCTAATCAGTTGTTCTTACTGGTATGTCAGGATCATAAAAATCTTATAGGCCAGTACCAGCAAATCAGGGGATAGGCCAGATAGGAGTAACTTCTCATCCTCAATAAATGGAAGTTGTAGCATCTTGCAAATCTCGAAATCTCAAAGCTGGCCACACCTGAAGACATCTCTGAGAAGTAGTTTCCTAAGCGTTCTGCATATTAGCAATAAAGAAAAATGACAACGAACTAGATGCAAGCCCAGACTTCCAGCTCAAGGATAAACTCAAGGGTCAATGAGGTGGAACAATTGCAAAGCCACCCACCTGGACTCTCTGAGAGGTAACGGCAGAAGTAATGAAGTAGATGGATGACTCTCTATCAAAAAAAATCAACCACAAATACTTTTTCAAATAGCTACAGAGATAGTGACCATAATAAAAGACTTAGCTAAGGACTCTAGAGCCCTCCATGCCCTTTTCCATTTGAATAATTTCTATTTGATGAGATCTGTTGTACATTTTTCTTACATGTCTGTTTCTCACACCAGAGAAATAATGCACTATATATTTACATGTGTGTCTGATTTGTTTTACTTATGATTATCATCTCAAGGTCCATCCATTTAGCTATATCTATTTTTTGTGATACTGGGGATTGAACTTGGGATCTTGTGCTTGTCAGGCAGGCACTTAAGCCACTGAGCTATGTCCCTGGCCCCATCTCCTTAACTATAAATGTTTCAGTTTTACCCTTCTTTATTGCTAATACTCCATTTTATATAAAAATATTTTTTATCCATTCATCTCCTGATGAGCATTTGCTTTGCTTCCAAGATTAAGCTATCACAAGCTATGCTGTGATAAACACAGGTGCACATATATCACTGTGGCATCATGCTTTTAATTCTTCCAGGAAGTAAAAGACCAATCAGTTGGTAACTACAGTACTCTGCAAAAAGAGATTTAAGGGGATATTAAAAAATATTCTTGGCTCTTGGGTAGGAAGAACTGATATAGTGAAACTGGCCATGCTTCCAAAATTGTTATACAGATTTAATGCAATCCTGATCAAAATTGCAACAGCATATCCTACAGAATTAGAGAAAACAGGGCCAGTGAGATGGCTCAGCAGTCTAAAGCGTCTGCTTAGGCAAGCTTAGGCAACCACAGGGACCACAGTTCAGTTCCCAGCACCACATGCTGTGCCAGCCCCACCCTCAGGGATGGCTGAGCCAGCCATAATTTAAAAAAAAAAAAAAAAGGTAGAATTAGAGAAAACAAAAATTTATTTGGAACCAGAAGAAATCTAGAAGCAAAGGAAATTCAAGGCAACATTAAAACTAGATGCATTTCTTTTACTATACAACTAAGCTAAAATTGAAATGGATCAAAAATCTTACAAAGGCTAAATCTGTTTGAAAAATAAAATAGGTAGAACTCTTCTTCTTCTTCTCCTTCTCCTTCTCCTCCTTCTCCTTCTTCTTCTCCTTCTTCTTTTCCTGGCGATACTGGGGATCAAACTCAAGACCTTGTGCTTGCTAGGCAGGCACTTATGCAGCTGAGCCATCTCTCTGGGCCTGGTAGAACTCTTAAAGATACCGACGTAGGCAAAGACTTTATGAACAAAACTCGGATCAGACAGGAAATATCACAAAGAATCGACAACTCATTATTATTATTATTATTATTAGTTATTATTAGTATTATTATATTTATTTATTTATTTATTTATTTATTTATTTATTTATTTAGTACACGGTCTACAGGGTCTCCCTACCCAGATCAGACTTGTAGAGATCCTGTTTTCGGCCTCCCAAGTGCTGGGATTACAGGTGCACAGCACCATGCCCAGTCTCAGTCACTGTCTCAGCACATCCTGGGAGCAGGGCCAGCAGGCAGCCTGAACAACTCTTATTAAAGAACTTTTATACTGCAAAAGAAGCCATCAGAGTTAAGAGACAACCCAGTGTCTTGCTATTCTATCTTTTTTTCTCATTAAAATGAATAAATTTTTTTTAAAAGAGATAAGCCAGTGTGGGAAAAAAAAATTATTTCCACTTGCTTATTAGACAAATGGCTAACATCAAAGGTATGTAATGGACTAAAAAAGAAATCATACAAATAGAAAAATCTGAATCCAAAAATGGCTATGTGGGGGCCGGGGAGATAGCTCTGTGGCATAAGTACCTGCCTGGCAAGTGCAAAGTCATGAGTTTGAGTGCTGATCCTGCCCCCCCCCCCCAAAAATGGCTATCTCAAATGAATAGATACTTCTCAGTGAAGAGGTAGATACAGCAAATAAATACATTAAAAATGTTCAACATCATTGGTCATTCTGAAGATGCTGCTTAAAACCCCCTCTTTCCTCTCTCCCCTCTCTTCTCTCCTCTTCTCCTCTCTTCTCTTCCTTTCCTTCCCTTCCCTTCCCTTCTCTTCCTCTCTCTTTCCTTCCCTCCCTCACTCCCTGCTTCCTTCATGTCACATCTCCATACCTACCTCTCTCTGTATTTACTGTTTCTACTTCTTCCTCTGAGAAGTGTCCATTCATTTCAGATGCTCATTTTTAATAACTTTTTGTTTTGTTTTGTTTGCTTTTATTATTTATTTATTTATTTATTTTGTACTTTAGGGAAGGGTTGACAGGGTCTACAGGGTCTCACAATACAAATTGGACTCATAGTGATCCTCCTGTTTTCTGCTTCCGAAGAGCTGGGATTATAGGCGTGTGCCACCACACTCAGTCTCAATTGCCATCTCAGTGTGCCCTGGGGGACGGGTCAGCACAACAGGCCCAGGGATTGAACCACCTACCCCTGTATCTGCCTAAGCAGGCGCTTTAATCCACTGAGCTATCTGGCCGGCCCTCAGATGCCCATTTTTAGATTGAGTTTTTCTATGTGGTAAATTTGATTTTTTTAGTTCTTTACATACTCTACATGTTAGCCATTTGTGTAAGGAGCAAGCAGATGGCAATACATTTTGTTCCGCATTGGGAGCAAGGATATTGTTTGCAGTTGCTAGAACTCTACCAGGGAGAATGTAGAGAGTGCAGCAAGGCAGGTGGACACTTTGGGAGATTAGAATAGAATAGATGAGAAATACCAAGACAATTAAAGTGAATACAAAAGATAGAAACATGAAAAAGAATCTCAGTCCTAGTGAACCAACTAGATTTGGAAGATAAAGGAGAAAGGCCCAAAGACAACTTGGATTTCTCATCCAACTCCAGGATCCAAGGAGCACCAATGACAGCAGTGAGGTAAAGCGCCAAGGAACGCATCTGGCATCGGTGTCTCAGTTACTCTTCTCTCATTGCTGGGACAAATACCCGACACTCAAAATGAGGGAAGGAAAGGTCTATTTAGCTCACAGTTACTGGAGGTTTCAGTCCGTATTCAGCTGGCTCCAAGGCAGACTGGCACATGGCAGAGGACAACCCTTCATGGCGGTGGTTAAGAGCAAGAGCACTGGGAGAGAGCTAGCAGCAGCTCAAGCAGCTAACTTCTGTTCCTACCTTATATTGAAATGCAAATCACCTGCCCCAGGGGAGGGGCAGCACCCACACCCACAATAATCAATCACCAATTCCAGAAGCCGCCTCATACTGCAGGAGGCTTGGGGGGACACCTATGCACAAACCATAACAATCGTGCTCTTATTTTGTGTTTTGGACTACTGGAGATTGAACCCACAGCTTTCATGCTGAAATATCTTCCCAACCCACTCACTCCCTTTTTCAAAAAGATACAGTCTTTATTAAGGTAGAAATTGCCCAGGCTGGGTTTCAACTTGTGATCTTCCTGCCTCATCCTCCTAGACAATTGAATGACAGTTATGTACCACCATACCCAGCTTTGCTTAACTTGTGTAAGCCTTGATTTTCCTGTCTTTAAAATT
>PVKN010030157.1:0-12817 GCA_004027915.1 Capromys pilorides
TACATAATCCTATGTTCCATAATCACAGTGGGTTATTGGCAAAACTGGCAATGATGGAAGCTTTTGATTTAAGCCTTTTACAGCTCAGCATACTCATCTAGCTTTATGTTTTATGCCTCATGGTTAAACTTTTCTGCTGGGTGGTATTAGCTGATGCTTTTGCCTTTTGCGGGCCTCATCTTGGAGGCTTCAGCTACGGATTTGCGCACCTTGGGCAGGAATGATTTTCAACTTCCTGGTTGTGAAACTTCCTGGAAGTATTTTTGGTGTTTTTGTTTCTTTCAGGCCCTTTATGTGTAATGAAGATGATTAGGTCTTCTTTACAGTGAGTGGTGGTGCAATGGTTTTTCATGCCACTGAGTTTCTGCATTACAGCAGATGTTTGTGTGAAACCTTGCATTCCAAAGAAATGTCTTCTTAAAAATGAAGTGTTTCTCCAGGTATTGTATACTATGATCTCTTTGAAACAGGATGGGCTTGGAATCATAGGACAGAAAGAAGGAAGGAGAAGGTAAGCCCTTTGGTCCCTGCATGTCCATAGCACTTCCTGGACTGTTGCCTTCACGGCCAGACCCCCTTAGCCCTAACACTTACTCTCCAATGTGGCCCTGCCATCACAGACCTCGGATACCAGTCTGCCCAGGAGCCAATTTGCCCTCTCCAGAGAGCAAAAGCAGAGATGCTGCTCTGCAGCTCTGGAACTGGAACTGACACAGGTGGCTCTAGCAGGCCAAAGGTGTGGTTGCACGGAGAGGAAGTCACAGGTTTCCTCTGTGTGCCTTCCATCAGGCATAGCGCAGCCCCCCTGGGATCTAAGCTTAATTGATATTCCTAGAGATCCTAAGAGGAAGCCTGCAGCAGGTTCCCTTGGACTGCTCATCATCACGGTTGTCTCTGTGGGAAGACTCAGCAAGGTCTTCACTGTGTTGGCCACCCAGACAGAGGACTCGGTCACTTTGATCCACCTCCCCACCCTGTGCTCACAGATGAGCCTTGCCTCCACTTAAACTGGAGCTGTCATTCAAAGAATTACCAAAAGCATCCCATTGTGCCTGGAATCAGTCACCCAGGACAAGCTGGTGCATGTGGGTCAATGCCAGCCTATTCTTAGATGCAGTGTTAGCTTAACAAATACAGAACCAAGACATGAGCAGAAGCAGACAGTAAAGCAGAGCCTATGGGCTTTGGAGCAAAGACATGCTGTCCCTTCATTTATTCTTTAGCATAGCCATTTGTTCACTTGACATTCTTTATGCATCCACTGTTTTCTACATTTCCTGATAGATTGTTTCTGAATAAATTAGGCAGACAAGAAAGTGGCTAAATGAGATGACAGGGCTCATCAAGAGGATGATGTTGTGAGCATACCTGGCTGAAAGGGGAGAACAAGGGAATAAAAGAAAGCTTTCTAGCTGGAGCTTGAGCAAAGGTCAGAGTTCTCACAGCTCCAGATCCACGCAGCTTCTAAGCTGAGCATCGGACCCGACCAGCTCCAGCTCCCTAGCTGTGCAGTCTCCATGCAGCTCTTCCTTAAAGCTTTCTGCACACAGGAGAGTCTACATGTGTCTCATGTTCTGGTTAGTGCTCGCTTCCCACATGAGGGCATCACTCCCAAGGGAACAGAGCCACGTCCCCTCTGCGCTGCCCCAGTGCTTGTCACCCAGTTTCTGCTGAATGACTGTCCAATGGGGTAAAGCAACACTCACAGTATGGTGGTCACTATAATGTGTCAACTTGGCTGGAGCACAGCCGTCAGCCATTCAAACACTAATCAGGCACTGCTGTACAGGTATTTTGTAGATGTGATTAGCATCTATAATTAGTTGGGTTCAAGTAAAAAAGATTGTCCTTGGCACTTTGGGTAGGCTCTACTAAATCAGTCAAAAGGCTTTAGGAGTCAAACGATATTATGATAAAGAGCAAAAACAATAAAAAGCTATTGCTAGGATTTGAACGGAGTCTCCCTTAAATGGCATGTCTGGAACCAGTGAATGTGATTTTAGTTGGAAATGATATTTCTACAGGGGTGATCTGGCCGAAATGAGGATGCATCCTAGGCCAATTACTGGAAAGTTTAAAAAAGGTGGAAACATGGGTCAGTGAGATAGCTCAGCAGTCTAAAGTGCCTGCTCAAGCAAGCTAAGGCAGGCACAGAGACCGCAGTTCAATCCCCAGCACCACATGCCATGCCAGCCCCACCACCAGGGTGGGCTGAGCCAGTCACAAAAAGTTGATTAATTAATTAATTAATAAAAAGCATTTTTTAAAAAGGTGGAAACAATACAGAGACACAAATGCGGAAATGGAGGATAAAGTAAAAAACCCAGCAGGAAAACCTAGGCAGGGGAAGACTGAAGCTACAGCAATACAGCTGCAAACCAATGAGCACCAAGGACTGCCCAAAGCCCCTGGAAGCCAGGGGGAAAGTGTGAAGCAAATTATCTGCCTTGGTTACTTCGATCATTGCTGAGGCAAGATACCTGACGCCCAAATTAGAGGAGAAAAGAGTTATGTAGGCTCCCAGTCTGTGTAAGTGCCATTTCACAGCGGGATGGCCCCAGAGCAGGTGGCATGGCACAGGGGCACTGCAGGAGAGAAGCACTTCATGGCGGGCAGAGTGGAGCAGAGCAGCAAACTAGCACTGCAGCAGTGGAAACGAGTGACCAGCAGTGACCCAACCAGCTGGCACTATAAAACCACTAAGTGGTGTGTGGTATGTGGTATGTGGCAGTGGTGGTGGTGTGTGGTGTGTGGTATGTGGTGGTGGTGGTGGTGGTGGTGGTGTGTGTGTGTGTGTGTGTGTGTGTGTACAAACCCACAGTCTTCCTGTGCCAGAAGCCTGGGTCATACTCCTAGTTCCTGCAACGCTCCATCCCTCTCTACTCTGGACATTGCATGGCCTGCTTTCTAGAACTCCCATCTCTCACCCACCATGATGCCTCAAAAGATCCAGGCACCCTGCTAGTGTTAGCGCAGGATTTGCTGTAGTCTACAGAAGTCTTAGAAGGTATAGACTAGCAGAGAGTCAGAGATGAGGTGGATGCTCAGCAATTGTGAGGAACCCGTGGAGTCCTGCAGGCAAATCAGGAGAGGGAACATCCCGTGGTGAAGGCGCAGTAAGTGGAGGGGCTGGCAGAAAGGCATGAGCCAGAGGAGAGGCAGGGCTGGCTTGGTAGCCCACAGCCTGGCCCACTGGTCTCACTCTACTCATGCTGATTCTCAAGACAAGAGAGATGAAAAAGGACATTTGGGAAACCATGGGAACTATAAGCAACTGCCAAACCCTGTGGACATGGACAGCCTCATCATATGCAACTGATAAAGCACCATCACACCCCATTGGCAAGTGCTTGAGGTGCTGTCTGGGCATGTATTCATTCATTCATTCATTCATTCATTCATTCATTCATTCATTTATTCATTCACTCACCCATTCATTCCATAAATAATTATTGAGCACATTCTGCATGCCAAGCCCTGTCCTGGGTGCTGGGGATGTCGCATGGACCAGATGAGACCAAAGTCATGCTCAGACAGCTCTAGTCTTCTACTGTGCAGGTGGTCAATAAGCGCTTTAGCATATGAACCTGTGGCAGAGGCCAGGAAGGAGAAAGTAAGACAGGGAAAGGCGCCAGGCACTAGAATGGAGGCTGAAGCTTCCTTGCATGAATACTATAGCAATGAGGTCAAAAGTAGGGGCTATAGACCCAGGGTCAGAGCCCACTGCTCTCCCTGTGAGAACATTCTGGAACTGAACTGGCAATTTGTCCCTGAGCAAAACTTAAATACTCATCCAACAAAACATCTCCACCAGGAGACATTCTGGGAGAAGCCTTGCAAAGCCAAAAGCAGGAAGAAATATTCCACCATCCTCTTCTTCATTTTCTGTGGCCGCAGTGGGGGTAAGAACACCAGTCTAATTCGTGGCACTGTGGCAAGTGTAATGAAGCACTTGGTTTCATTAGTGGAAGGTAATGACAAATGTCGTCTGGCTCAGGGGAGAAGGGTACATTTCCCTGGCACTGCCATTTTAGTCATCCGCATTAGTCTAGAGAAGCAAGATAGTTTATTGCCTCATTTCCCTGGGAGCAATAAAATCTAAGTGGCGGATGCTGATCAAACATCAGAGGGCTCAATGTGATTACAAGCGAGTCAATAGATTTAAATGAGACTGATAAGAGATTTCACCCTGTATTCCTAGTTATCCAAAAAAAAAAAAAAAAAAAAGAATTGGATGTACCCAGAATATGTCTGTTGCTACAGTTCCCAGGGAGAAGGGGAAAGGAGCTGCCATGGTTTGCACGCTGACTCTGCTAATGTGGCAGGCTCGAGTGTACACACGTCTGCCCAGAGGCAACATAGCCAGGGTCGCTGGGGCTTTACACATGAGGACAGCTAGGATTAGAGGGGCTAAGTCATCTGCGTGTGGTGATACTGCCTGGATGTGGCCGAGGGAAAGCTAACGTGCTTTGACTTCAAAGCCAGCACTAGCCAGGTGTGCGAACCCACGTGGGATACATCAGGGCCTGACCACTAGATCAATGAGCGTGGTGGGGTCTCCGTAAGTAGGCACAGATCTTAACACTTTCCAAGCAAACTAAATAATTGGGGGATGCAGTTCAACGTTTTGATCTCAGAGGTCACCTTACATAAACAGCAGAATGATGCACTGGGAAAATCTCTCCAGTAGAAAGCAAAGACCACACATCTGGCTGCTTCACTTTGAACTATGAGCTTTGTAGACTTTGCAGGGTTTTGCTCACTCTGTTTATAGCAAGGAAGTCTGCTCTTTGCCCACAAGCCAGGTGTAAAGTCTGACAATCCTTCAAGGTGCCTCAAGTTTAAGATGTAGGACAAGATTACTAGAATACTGTGTGCATGAAGATCACCAGATCCCATGAAATTACTGAGGGGACCACAGAAAAAAATTATCTTTCTCCATGGGTATGGGTTTTATTGACTGTCCTTAAGGACAGATGCTAGAATTTAACTCCCTATCACTAATTTACCCAAGATTCTCCTATTCCAACACACACACACACACACACACACTCACACACCCTACAACCCTCCAAGAAACACAGCAGCAATGCAGAAACCACAACATAACTCAGTTAGGATGGCACTGACCTTCCAAATACTGGATTTAGCTGTTTGGGGATGTATTTATCCCGGTCTTTGATTTCTGTCTTGCCAAGTCTGAGCACGATGTAGGGATCCGATTTGCCATCTGGATCAGCTGGGCTAAGATTAAATGCCTGAACAGGAAGAAGAAAATCCCTTTTGCTGCAGGAACAACTCCACATCGGCTGCACACAGGCTAATCTGGTGCTTTCATAAATACACACCCGAGTGCTAGCTCCAGACACTTTGATATAATGAGCCCTGGGCTTTGGGAATTTTAAAAGCTCCCTAGTGCAACCGAGTTCAAGAACCACTGCTTTAGCATCTCATTTTTTTGTTAAAATAAAAATTGTGGTTTACACTGAAGTTCATACTTGTCTGTGTCATCTTCTCAGTAGAAAGCCACTTGACACAGTCATGGCAACAGCATCAGGACCTGGAGCTCCCGGGTTGAAATTACTTCTGGTTCCAAGCAGCTGCATGGCCTTGGACAAGTTGTGTTGTTGCTGTCACCTCTCAGTGAGGTTATTGCCCTGTCCAGCACCAGGGTTTGTTGAGCCCCTGACCCTATCAGCCTTGCACTGGCAGCTGCATGATGACCAAGTCCCAGTCATGAACTCCAATTCCAGCCCCGCTGGTGCTTGAGCTATGAACAGTGAATACTTTGTAAGGACAGGCCCTGGTGGGAGGCTGGGCAGGGCTGGCATCAAAAAGACAGAGGCATTCAGCAGTGGCAAAAACTCAGAAGCAGCCCATTATTTAGGGCTTTCTCCTATAGATAAAAAGGCATAAGTCTATAAAGCTTATGTTCGTGGATGGTCTCATGAGCACTGTTCAACAACCCAAACTATAAGTATTTTTTCCTGGGGAGAATACGACCCCAAGCAGCTCCCCCTCTATTTCTTCTCACCATAGAATCAACGCTCATCCCCTACAGAGCAGTGACCGCTGACACTAAGCTGGTCATCCGTCTGCTCCTATGTTTATTCTAGAATGTTCCAATCTCCACACCACTCCCACATGTATGTGACTACCATGGGAGTGAGGGCACCCTCCTGCTCATTAGTTTATCTCTGGGACACAGAAGTGAGTCTTCTCCACATGTGTTGGACAAATCAGTACTAAATTTGCTCATGAGTGCACCAGGTAGCTACTGCAGATGGAAGAGCAACGTACACCAATATGGAACAATGCTTAAAGTATCCCGATAAGCAAGGAAACAGAGGTGAGGAAATTCGTTTCTTAATGCAGTTTTAAGCAATCTTTTAAAACTTTTTTGTTTTATTAAATTAAATATTTTAAAAACAATTTATTACAGAGTTAATTAATGACATATTAGCATAAGGGAGACAACCACACACACTCACCATGACCAGAAATGTCAGTGAAAAAAACAATGAACGTGCATAGCCGCGGGGACTCTCTCCAGCCTAGGGGCTACCTTCTGACTTTGTTCAGGTCCACAAGCTCCAGTCCCGGCCCTCCTCCCTGCTGCTGCCTCGTTGGGAGTACCCTCAGCTGCAGTCCTGCTTGTTGTCTAGCGGGCTCTGGACACACACACACACACACACACACACACACACACACACACACAGAGCAATAGACAGCTGCTGAATGAATCGATGAATGGGAACACATCCTTCTCTGACCTCTGTAGACCACAGAAATCTCTCCCTCTCTTTCCTAATATTCTCATGCTCTAGTTCTGTATTCCCCCAGCAGTGTCCCAGAAAAGCTTAGTTCTCTAGGTTGTTGAGGGTGGGGGTGGGGTCGTTATGCAAACGAGTTGCAAACTTCAGGAGCTAGAGAAGGAAAATGAGTTATTAGATGCACTACTTTTCAAAATTACTTAAACACATGGTCTGTTTCTGAGGAATGCATATTAATTATCTTCCCTGGCACAAACCACTTCCTGAATCATATCCCGTGGGCGGATGCTTAATATAGACTCCGCAGGGCTTCCATGGTTTGGTATGGGCGCTCTGCTCTTTCCAGCCAGACCTTGACTTCCCTGAGGCAGGGACACTGCTCTTATATCCCAAGGCCCCCGGGCTCTCCTGGCGATGACACTCAACAGCAGTGAACCTCAGGTGCTGAAGGAGACCCAAGAACTGCTTGACAGAAGAACACGAACTTCTCCTTTCACTTTTCAAAATGATTCCTTTTTGTTTTGTGCTTCTTAAAAAGAATGTGGACAGCAAAAACAAAGTCCACGTAAGATTGCTATAATCAAACACAATTATAAAAATCAAGCCCAAGGACTGAGGATGAACAATCCACAAACAGTGAGAGTCCACACAATTGCTTTGAGCCAAAAAACTATGGTATTTGGTCCTCTAGCTTCTGTCAACCAGGTCAAAACTTTACATAATTAGAGTTCAGTGCTCTCATTATCACATCAGGGAGAGCCTACAGGAAGTCATATTTTCCTTGGAAATAGATTCACAATGAGCATCTGACAAAGATGGCTCAGAGGCCCAGTCTCGGGCAGAATCTCTCAGAGGCAGGAGTCTGGTCTGCCCAGCCTCTTACCATTTTAACTATGAGCTCCCTGTTGCAATCCTACTGGGTTTCCTTTCCTACTAGTTGTCCATTAATGAGAGTAACTACTTAGAGAAGTCCTGTATGCCTGCAGCTGCTTTCTCTGAGTGAAAAGCCAGGAAATGTTCTTGTCACTGACTAAACTTCATAACTATTGTGACTGTTGAATTCACTCTGGAAATCACCACCAAATGACCCAGTGCATGTGGTAAATCCCTATGCTCCAGTTCGACTCCACTTAGAGACAAAGCACTGGGCTGGTAATTATAACTAAATGAGGTCTTCTGGGTAGGGCTCTAATCTGATTGGGCTCTGTCTTTATCCGGAAGCAGTAGACCCCAGTGCTCTTTCTTCTTCCACACATAGGTGCACACGCATCTGCACAGAGGAAGGATCAGCTGAGGACATAGCAAGATGGCAGCCACTGGAGAGAGCACACCAGAAGCCAGCCCTGGCAGCACCTTGATCATGGACTCACAGCCTGGAAACCTTAGTGAACTTCTGCCACTGAAGTCACCGCATTGGTGGGACCCTGTCACTGTAGCCCACGCACTTTACTCCCTCCCCCCAGAACAAACAAGGACAGCTCACCGCAACGATGTACACCCTGATCAGGACCTGGACAGGGTGATTTGGTGGAATCCCTTGCTGGATTCTCAGCTGCACTTTGTCCTCAGAGATAGACTCCTTGGGGCTTTTGTAGATGCAGAAGGAGCCCTGGAACCACAAAATGAAACACATTGGAACAAGACAGTCACAGACTCCACCAAAAGCCACAGAAAGCCTAGTCCAGGAAAATGAGCCTAGCTTGGGTATCAGTGTGGCCTGGGCTGGGGTAGCCTTGCCACATAACTGTGGATGTCCGTGGGCAGCTCATGCAAGCTGTTGGCCCTTGAGCTTCTCCTGGGTGTGCTGGTAGGTTGGGATTGATACATTTACCATCCTTGCAGAGGACTGTCAGGTGAGGAACATGGTGGATGGGGTCTCTGTGCTTATGCTCCCCTCTCACCTCATTCTATCCTGACTGCAGTAATCCCACTTCTGGAGGCAGCCTGTGAGGCCTAGAGAGGTAAGGTACACTGCTCCAGCTGGGTTGTATAACTAGAATTTGGATCCAGACTGGCAAAGTATAACGCCTTTGCAACTTTCAGCTCGCCGTGCCAAAGCATTAGAGGTAGTGGGTGGGTGGTGAATTCTAGCTGCCACTATGTGATTCTGATGCTGGGAGGCAGCCAAATGAAGGACTTGTGCAGCTGATTAGTTTAGCTGTCCAGTTGATAGCATGGCATAAATCCTATGCTCAGTGTGTTAGGGCTGGGTATGGCAGAGTAAAACTCAGCATCCTTTCAGGCAGACTCTGGCCTTGCATGTTCTGCAGAACGAGCTTCGCTGGCTTCCAGCAAAGACTACAGTTCTGTCATGAGTAGAGGCTAAGCATTTTCCTCACACACATCCCGTGTTATGGGACAATTCCCATAACTAGACACCGCTGACACAAGGGTCAACAGAAGCCAAGGAGTGGGATTCATGTGGGAACCTGCCTTAAACTTGCCGATGACTCGGTCTCCGTCCAGACTGTGGTCCTCCTCCGTGGACTTGCCTCTGAAGAGCTCAAAGGTTTTCACCCAGTCTTCAAAATTGTTGAATTCACTCTCGAGATCACCATCAAATATCTTTAGAGAGCACAAAGAACATGATGCAGAGAGAAAGGAAGGCTCGGGATTGATTTAACAAGGGATGTCGAGCTTCTCCCAAACAAGCCTTTATATAAACCCCTTGAGAAAATGTAAGAGGTTCAAGTTATCTTTAACAAGATAAAGAACATGAGCTGGCTTATACTCCCGGGACTACTACTAAGAATTTTATAAGATCTTTTTGATAAACTGTGGTAGTTGATATATTGTGTCAACTTGAGGAAGCTTGGCTGGATGGGCTAGGTTGGTTCCGGGCTGTGGGGCCCCATCCTGCAGGATGTGGATGGCTTGCCTTGGGATGTGATTGGTTCTATCCGCAGGGCCAAATGGGCCACCTCAGAGTGACTCAGCACAAAAAGTGTATAAAAAGAGTTGAGGAAGACTTTGTGTGATCAGCCCACTCCAGCCCAGCCCTGGCTGTTTCCTGTTTGGCCAAGGCCTGCTCCCCTTCCTTGGAGAAATCCTCGTCTTTGGAGGAGCTTGATCTTCGCAGCTATGCCACTTTGGAGGAGCTCTGCATTGGCACAGAATTTGGAAGAGAGAGGCTTGATGGATGCCACAGCTGTTGCTCCTCCTCTGCTCTTCATTGTTTTCTGCTGCCTTGGAGCCAGCAGAGTATGAACTGAAACCTCCACAAACTGTGAGCTAAATAAACCTTTCCTCCCTTCATTTTGAGTGTCGGGTATTTGTCCCAGCTATGAGCAAAAGGTAACTAAGACATAAACTTTTGGTTCCACGTAAAAACATAGCTAACAGCCCCCTACAAATTAAATATATAGGCATACCAAGGACTTAAGCATTAAACAACAAAGTGACTGCAAACAGAAAAGATAGGAAACACAGCAGGAGCAAAACCATGCACTTATACACACAGCATGAATTAGACAATGGTCCTA
Organism: Capromys pilorides; assembly: GCA_004027915.1. NCBI lineage: Eukaryota > Metazoa > Chordata > Mammalia > Rodentia > Capromyidae > Capromys > Capromys pilorides. Next base: position 10,256 of record PVKN010030157.1, read on the forward strand.
AGAACCACCAAAATATTTTTCACACTGAGGATAGCAATGGGTAACATTAAAATTATGCTTGGAACACCTGTTATTCTTGTCTTTTATATTTGTGCTGCTTCTAATGTAATTTCAGTTACTGCTATATTCTCTCTTTCAAGTAAATGATTTTTTATAAGAAAACAAGAAAAGGATATTAAATAAGAGGAAGAAACTAGGAAAAATGCTGTAGGATTGACTGGCTACAGTTTCATATATACTTAGATTTCTAAATGTCTGTGTAAAAATGTGTAATTGCTTTTATCACATTGTATAGAATTATTAGAATTATTAGAATATCAATGATTGATGGAAAATACCGATTCCAAGTTAAGTGTAAGATGTTTGATATTTAGAAAGACAGTGACGTTAAGCTCAAGTACCTATGTTATAGAGTAATAGTATCACGAAACTTCTCTTCGGAAGGGTTAAGCATGTAAGTTTCAGACCAAAAATTAGAGAAAAAGAAGGCTACAAGGATTGCCAATATTCTAGCCCTAGCCCTTCAAGGTCAGTGAGGACTCAGGACATAAGAGAACCTGTGCTGTAACATCCTATAACTCAGTGGTTTTCCAAATTTTCTGTTCAAGGAGATTATGGGACCACAGAGGAAAGGGATTGATGATGTACAGTGTGCCTAAGGAGAGTCACCTAGAGAGAAAACATTCTTTCAGGCTTTCACAGAGGGCAAACTGGTCAAGCAATGGCCATGACTCATCCAGATGGCTGACACTGACAACAGTTCTACAAAGCACTATACATGGTTCCAAAGTAAATTCTGAGGGGATTTAACTGACCTTGGAAGACACAAAAGTTCCATGTTTTGTTATACAGGTCTTTCTTGCTTTAACTGGCCCTTAATCACCCAGCAGAAAAGTTTAACCATGAGACATAAAAAGTAAAGCTAGATTAGTATACTGATCTGTAAAAGGCTTAAACAGCTTCCAACATTGCCAGCTCTGTCAATAATCCATTGTGCTTAGGGAATACTGGACTATGTATACAACTACTTTCTCTTAGTTCAAGAAGAAATTTTTGCACCAGCAGTGATTAGAAAAATTATCATGTCTGCATCCTGTGCTCTGTATAACAACTACGAGGATGACAATATGCATTTTATCAATTATTGGGAATGTGCTACTAATGTGTTTTTGAAAAAGAAAATTTCAGTTAAATAAAAAATAAAAAAGACATTAAAAATGTGAAAAAATAAAATAAATAAATAAATATACAGGCATGAATATGACAAGCCATTTCATAGTTAATGGATATCACTGATTGTTAGATATTGACTATAGTACTTGGAAAAAATTCAAATCTATGATGTTCACTAATTCTTAGCACATAGAAAGTGATGGGATGTTTGTTTTTATCACAATGCATGAATTTTCCAAGTAGGCAATGGTATGTATACTTTAGAAATGCAAAATGGAATTGAGTTTTGGATTTGATATTATAATGAAATTACTTATTCAAATTCCCTAATTACTTACTCAAATTGTCTGTCTACATACATAATCTTTACACTCCAAATCTCCATTGCCATAAATACACCTCTGGCTAAACCCCCCTAGCTAATGTTAAGGTAGATCTAATGCAGCTGACTAATAGGAGTGAAAAGTCTTGCTATTTTGGGCGTGCGCATAACTGCGTGATGATGTCAGGCTCTGCGAGGTGAGTCCGGGGGAGCTCAGACACTCTAACTCACCCTGCCCAGTAAACCCTAACAACCTAAATTATGTTCCTCCTTCACAGAGGGATGGCGAATACAGAAAATGAGCAAGCTACATGCTTATTAACTTTTTCTTTTCTCTGCATCAGTGATTTATAACAAAGACAAAGTAAGTTAGTTTAAGAAAGTATTTAGTTTGATCCCTGGCACACATGCTATACCAGGCCCTCCCCTGGGTGTACCTAGCCAGCCACTGAGACTGGGTATGACGGCACATGCCTGGGTATGACAGCACATGCCTGTAAACCCAGCTCTGGGGGCAGGGGGGGAGGGGTGCTGAAGACAGGAGGATCACTATAAGTCTGAGTTACATAGTGAGATTCTGTACTAAGTTCATGGAAAGAAAGAAAGAAAGAAAGAAAGAGAGAGAGAGAGAGGGAGGAAGGAAGGAAGGAAGGAAGGAAGGAAGGAAGGAAGGAAGAAAGAAAGAAAGAAAGAAAGAAAGAAAGAAAGAAAGAAAGAAAGACAGAAAGAAAGAAAGAAAGAAAAAAAACCCTTTGGTAGGATTGACCAAAGCACACACCTTCAAGACAGCCAGGTTGGGGATTCCATCATTTCCATCATCTTTGGGTTTCTTCTTCAGTATTTTGTCTTTTTTCTTCTTTGGGCTATCTTCTATTTCTAATGTTACCTCATTTGATTTGTTCTCTGTGGATATTCAGTGGGAATAATTAGATTTCTCATGACACTTGGGATGAGAAGGAGCAAAGCCAACCTCCCTCTTCCCCTCCACTGGGAATGTGTCATGCCCCCTCTTGAAAAAAATAAAGAACCTTTCTGCAACAGGATTGCATAGCCTGCATGCCATGTGA
>PVKN010030158.1:0-12806 GCA_004027915.1 Capromys pilorides
TTTTTTTTTTTTTTTTTTTTTTTTTTTTTTTTTTTTGTGAGACCAGGGTTTGAACTCATGACCTTGCACTTGCCAGGCAGGCACTTGTGCCACAGAGCTATCTCCCCAGCCTCCAAAAATGTTTTAGGAAATATCCTTAGAAATTGACCCATGAGGTCTATAGTTATTGCTATGTTTGGAGGTTTGAATACTCACCTTCTAAGTGGTCATGTGTCTTGATTTACTCTCCAGTGGAATTAAGAGGCTGGAGACTTAACTCTGACCATTGAGTCTAGAGCTGGGGACCTTGTGGGGTGCTCAAGACTGGGGAAACTCACCAGGGCTGAATGTACATACTTCAAATCCATTGCCTTTATAAGATGCAGCAAGATGAAGAGGTGCACAGACACACTCTCTCTTTCTGTGTGGAGCATTTGGTGGCTTGTGGAGTCAGCTTCTTGCTGGCTGACTCCACAAGCCATCAAATGCTCATCACCAGTACTGTCCTAGAACTTGGCCCTCCACAGGTGTGAGCCAAAATAAATTTCTTTTCCTTACCATTTACCCAGTCTATGGTTTTGTGTACTTAGTGATCAAAAAAAAAAGTTATGTAAGACCAAGTTTGACACTAGGAAAAGAAACAAGACATGATCTGCCACTGTTTTATGAGACTAGACTGGAGGAAAAGCTACTGTACAGGGAGGTGGGTCACAGCTACACCAAGTGATGTGGAACATGGGAAGGGATTTGTGACTGTAGAGGTGCAATGCTCAGTGTAGAAAACAAGAAATACAGGTCTGGATGTCCCAGGGAGAGGTGGTCGAGAGCCTCAGCACAGCCACTCCAAAGGGAAGCCCTGGCTTAGGATGCAAGGAGCAGTTGGTAACAGTGTTGACTTGTTTCCTGGGGGAGATGGGAACTCCCACCTAGATTCCCTCAAGAAACCATCAGAAGAATCTATATTCTTCTCTGTGGGACTAGAGTACCATACATATAAAGAAGAGCAGAGCTCTACATCAAAGAGGCCATGCAGGAACAGGATGCAGCAGACCTTGAAGACACTAGACACAGTTACTTACAGGTCAGCAGAAGGGAAGAGAAGCAATATCCTCAATACTGTTCCTTCCTGGTTGTGAATTTTCCAAGGGGAAAGAGGAAATGCCAGGGAAGGTTAGGCCTCTTTCTCTCACTTACTGTTCTCACTTCTTACCAAAGATCAGGAGCAAACGCATCCACAGACCAGATGTTTAATTGTAAGGGCTACAGATGGGCTCTGATGGAGCAGCTGGGCATTTGAGAAATGTGCTATACCTGGAACTGGGACTCTAGATTTAGACAGAGAAATACAGGGGCAAGAAAGCCCAAGTCTTTTATAGCTGAGTGCACACTCAGCAAAAGACCTTAGAAACAGCCTATAGTTGATCCTGACATATTCCTTACTGTGAGCTCCAAATGGAGGTCATTACAGTCATCCCAGTGAGTCAGAAAATATGAGAAACTGTGCAGGCTAAATTACCTGCCTGGGGCTGCATTACAATATGGAACAAAATTGACATGAGAACTCCCCAGTGCCTTTGCTCTGGGTCTTCGCTCAACCTTAACAAAGCCAATATCCTCCAGTACCAGATCCTTCTCCTCTGGGGAAACTGCAGTGGGATTATGGAAAACAAGACCAGGGATGGCACAGCTGTGATCTGGAAGAGCATGGTGCTTGGCACCTGATCCCCAGGCTGGAAGCGCCCTCCCTTGATTCCTTGCTATGACATCATATATGAGCTGTGGCTTCTCCTCACTGGGGACAATGCATGGATTAACAAGGGAAGATGGAGAAAGGAATGGGGCCAGGGCTTGTGCTCCACTCTGGCCCCAAAAGAGCCAGGCTTAATGATTTTGAATCAAATATTTTTAAAATACATGAGAAATCTTTGTATGAATGATACTTAATTTCTGCTTTGTAAAAACAAGAAACCATCAGAAGAATCTATATTCTTATAAACTCTATGGGGGGATTTAAACTAGCTTATAGTTATTTTCCAGGTAGCATGATTGGAATCAAGTCCATTTTATAATTGGGAATAGTTAATTTGTAATACTCCACCCAAAATTTTGTCACTGTTATTTTGAAAGGAAGTCTAAATTCTATCAATTGCAACATGTGTACGCTCCCGATAGTTCTATGCTCATTTATCCCTTTTACAATGTGGATGCCCTAATTTATGGTTCATTGGTACTTGAGTAAAAAGTAGGTTAGCATTCTCAAGTTAGGCAGAACTCCAGGCTCAAGAAAACTTTTAGTGGAACACAACTGGCAGATGACAGAAATGACATCTTGACTCTAAGAGTCAAACATGAGCTTCAGGCAGGGTCAGGTGAGAGAAGTTTAATCACCTCAAATAGCTTTCAAATTCCCCACAACACTTATACAAAGGGGTTAAAACATTGGAATGCTGGTCCAAAGCAAAAGGGCACAGTGTCACTAAATCCCGCTTCTCGCCAGCCTCAGGACAGGTTCAAAACCATTTCACCATAGGCAGGAGAGATGAAGAATAACAGATCCTCTTGCCCAGAAATTCATCCAGCTTGCTCCTGCCCTTGGTTGGGAGCTGTCAAAAAAATCTTTCTATTCTACTTGCTTGGAAATCATCATTTAAAATGTCACTTTCCTGGCAGTGACTTATGTACTACTTTCAGGAGGGCTCGTTTTTGCCAGTTAATTTATCCTTTAAAGCCCTGCCTGTCCATGAACTCTGAGCTGCTAGGGGAGGCAGGTATGCTCATCCTGCATGAGTGAGTCTCCCTCTGACGTAGCACCAGGGCTGCTTATTTTGCATGTGCAGTGAATTTGTAAGTGCTTTACTTGGTCAGCGGAGTCCAGAAAGCTATTTGCAACAATCTGTGTTGTGATCTTGACCGTGTGACCTTAGACAAATCACTTCCCATCTGAGCTTTGGATTTATCTGTCCTAATGTGACTTAGACAGTTACATTCTGTAGGCCAAACCCAACTTGGGGGCTATTTTAGAGTAGCTTATAACCTGAGAAGAACTTTTAGGTTTTTAGTGGTTTATGTAAAGTCAAAGAATAGGCAACTGAGACCACATATGGTTTGAAAAGATGAAAATACTTCCTATTGTCAACTTTTGCTTTAAAGTAAATATAGAACATGAGAAAAGGTTGTTTTGTTCTTTCACATTTTCCTCCCACCCAAAGTTTTACAGGAATCAGTTCTTTAATTAGAGAGTTTATGAGTCTAAATACTGACTATATAATTTAAATGAGAATCTCATTTCAGAATAAAATCCAGAGCAATATCTTTTCCTCTACGACACCCTGATAACCTCATGCTCCCAGATACACAATGTGAAAACCTTAGACCCGAGGGTCTGCGAAGCCCCCGCTCTGCTTGTCTTTGTTTCTTGGACAGGAGAGCCTAGCTATTAGTGCTCAGCCTTGGAAGTCAGAATCTTCATGCTCTGCCCCACATTCCTCTCCTGCTACTCACAGGCCTTGCTAAATTGCTTATTTCTAAACCTCAATTTCTCAAAAGAAGAATCCTGGTCATACCTACTTCTACATCTATAGTGAAAGCTAAATGAAAACACACATGACAGCATGGACCAGTAAGCCCAGCACCCACGTAGGTGTCAATCACCATAAACAATCATTATCAGGGTGAGATCACACTTCATTTTGTTTTCTTTTTGTCTCTCACTCATGCTTGCCTCTTGAAACATCTTCAACACTACCGTCCAGGGGGTCAATAAGTCACACACTGTAAAGTATCCAACTATGTTACGCACCAGGGAACACTCAATACATATTAACCAATCAATACTGTTGGCAAAGGCCTCAGCATCCTTTGGCTCAGAAGCTCAACAAGGGCATGAAATCTTCTCTCTCCAAACCCTGTTTACCTAAGCCCTAAGCCCAGAGCCCTCCCCAAGTCCTCCACACTGCAATATAAAAACATACACAAAATCTCATTGATAAATAAAATATTTTGCTACTAATGAGAAGCAATCCAGCAGTTTTCTCATCACTCCGCTGACAAGTTTATATGCTCCACAATTGTAGTCGAAATATTTTTGCTATTTTCATGATTTTCTTGGCTTCCATCCCAAGGAATTAATCATCTTTGTAGCACCATGCAGAAGCTGAGAAATCACAGACATGACTGAGCGACAGGATGGTGCATTCTCCACGCCTACGCAGAATTGCTCTCTGCGCATGAAGTTAAACCCTTCCAGGGGAAAATGGCTTGTTACATCAGGCAAGGTCCAAAGGATAATACTTTAAGGGCTCTTGTTTCACAGAAAGGGTTCAGATGGCCACGTTGTTTGTCTTACTTCTTTCCAGTTTTCAAAATTCTAAGCAGTAAAATGTGCATCTCCTCAGATGCTGCTATATCGAAATTACGATCCTGCTGTCTGTGAGTTGGTAAGACACACATGTTTTGGAAAAGCAACCAAGCTCAGGACTAAGAAGGGAAACTCCGTGATAAAACTTTAAGTGAGCAAATTTGATTTAGAAGCAATTCTAGAGATCAGCTTAACCTTCATCTAGCAAATAAGGAGGCAATACAACAGTACATCACGTGACTGAACCCAGAGGGCCTGCAGGCCAGCACGTTTTCCTTTGCACCCAGGCACACACTACTGGAATTCCCTGGGGATGAATTTCCTCTTTGCAATTGTCCCAGTGCCTTCTTCATATGGAGTCGCTGGTAGGATTGGAGACACAGTGCAGCACCAGCCTTGGTACGCTTTGAAAGACAGAATATGCTCAAGAACAGGAGCCAGGAAAATACGAATAGCAAGATAGTTTTCATCTTGCAACCTTCCACAACCTACTCATGAAATGAAACTTCCATCTAAAATAAGCAACTCAAGAAGGTAGCCTGCTCTCGGAGTGACAGGAAGCTCGAGAACTGCCTACAGAAGCAACATAAAGAACTGAACAACAGCTATAATAATTCACCCCAAATGGCCAGGATTTGATTAATAACAGACCCCCTCCAAAATTGTTGACTCTATTTTCAACTTAGAATTAATGAGGGAAAGATGAATATGTTTTCCTACCTAACGTAAGACAGATTCCACATCTACAGCTCCAGGGCAGGCTGCACACCTGAAACCTTGTATTCTGTCTATTATCCAAAGCTTCACTTCCCTGCCTGCATTTCAGTCTGTGCAAAATATAAAAGGTGGGGGGCTAATACCCTACTCCTTGCAAAAATTAAGCTCAGCTCTTGTATTTACCTGTTCCTCACTGAACCTCACCATTTACACACTCTCCTACATAACACATGTCCTGTATATGCACACAAAACACATGCCAGACAGTGTACTAGGAATAAATTCACTTCTTGAAAGCCAGTATTATTATTTCCAATGCACTAAACATCAATAGCATAGGAAGTAATCAAAGTACCGTGATGACTTAAGACTGTTCTAGCCTATACAAATTCCTAAAAGAGTGTTTGTATTTTGCTTAGTCTTCTCCTGAGAGCATATACACTGGATTCCTTATTTGCCGCTGACTTTCTTAATGATCAAAGACAGAGCTGACCCAGCCACTAAGGATACGAGGCATGGTTATATAATGCAATTTTAAGACTTTTTGTGGAAGAAGAGACCCACAGAAGCAAAAGTATATTGGAAACAAAATAAGTCATGATATATCCCTTGTCATATATAAGAATAAGTGTTCTTTTGGTTTTCCTGGATAAGTGAAACGTTGGTTCTCTATTTCTCGTTCTCTAATGACCATGCTTTTACAACATAGTGCTTTTTGAAGTGTTCTTCCAGCTATGGGCTGGGGAAATAGCTCAGAAGAATAAGCGCCTGCCTGGCAAGCACAAGGTCCTGAGTTCAATCCCCCAGACTGCAAAAATAAATAAAATAAACAATTACATTTACACCTCCAGCTAGCTTTTGGTGTATTCATCTTTTCCATTTATTCCTTCTGCAACTACTGGAGCTCATATGCTCAGGACATAGGAGAGATAGATCATTACAAGCTTGGGACCCCAAAACTGCTTACTGAAATCTGGTCTTAATTGCAGTATATTAATATGACACTGTCCTCCCCAAAGCACGCATCCTACAGACAGTCTAAACTTCTTCCACTCCCAAGAACCAATATATTGTGCTCAGTTCCAAGTGCAAACATCACATTCAGAATTTGTCCCAAGTTGCATCTTATTCCTCAAATAATATTAGGCCAGCACCTATTGTAACTAGATGAAACCTATCTTCTAAGCATGGAGTATGCCAGAAAACATTGCTATGTCATCTCTTCTGAAGGCCAAAGCCAGTCATTACTGAGTGGCATATGCAGAATGCAAAACTGACATAAGATGCAAGTAGGTACTGAACTCTAAGCCACCTGGCTCTGCCTGTTGCCTTCGGTTCATCGCACATCATCTTGCCAGCAGCCAGCTAGGATCTCAGAGCCTGATGCATGCTCTAGAAATTGAAATTTTAATCAGATCACGCATTGTTAATAACTGTTTCATAGTAGGCTCTTGGGGAATCTTGATTTCTAGAATTTGACTTTTCTTTCTTTCTTTTTGATGTAAACATTTTCACTATTTCCACATTTCAAGCTACTAACATGATTTCATTGAACAAAGACCTGGAAAAAGGAATTCGGGGGAATTCTGCAGTATAGTGTTTTCACCAAGTAGATATAATAGACTACACAAAGCTTATATAGTGACCAGCTGAGTGGGCTTAGGGCAGGGTCAATCCAATGAGTGGATGGATCCAGCAGTCACCCAGTCTTAATATCAGCACTCCTAATCCCAGCATTGCACTTATCATGGGTCACATACTCTAAATTCAGGCACCTCTAAAAAAAGCTTATGACCCCCTAAGGCTTTGGAAGAAGATCTAGACATAAACCATAACACCAGCAGAAAACTGAGTCCACAATCAAGTCCAAGAAAAAGTCTCCTTCTCTATGAGATTGGGTATGTTGAAGGAGAAATGAATATTGTCTTTGGCAAGAAGAAAAATACAGAAGATGGCAGAGGATGGTCAGCCTCCTGCTGCCCAGATTCAAGTTTGTCTAAAACTGGCCCAATCTGTTTCAATGTCTCTGAAAGCAAACTCATCTCCCTTTCTTCCCTTTCCTGATCAAACTTTATTTTAGCGAGGGAGTGGGAGCAAGACACTAAACCTCAATAGTCATCGTATTAGGCTTTTTTTTTTTTTTCAGCAGAATGTAAACACAAGAGCTATTTAGAGTTCGCATTTTGAGACTACAAAGAAATCTTACTTAAATTTCAGAATGCATCTATACCAATATTCACCTATTATACTTCCGTCCATCCACTCTTTTTTATTAGTGCATTTTGGTTTAGAGATTAATGAGTTTCATGACAGCAGATTTGTACGTGCACATAATATACTTTGATCAGTTTATCTCCCTCATCCATGTCCTGCTCACTACTCTGTGATTCTAAATTATCCTCAGAAGTAAATGTGTAATAGAAGGGTACAGGGGGAAATTAATAATGTGTGTAGTAAAACTTCACTCTTGTACAGTGCTTCCTATTGGTAGTTTCCTTGTACACTGTTGTGTCTGCTATGGGCTGTGGTTCATTAAAAGAAAGATGATCAATGGTTTAAACACAAAGGCAGCCAGGCAACAACTGGATGCCAACAGAAATGATAGATTTTGGTAAACCAAGTGGTTCAATATGGATAGTAATCCAATTGCCCTCAGATATGCCCAATCACTAAGCATTATTTTGTTTACAAGGGCCTATAGGTGTCTTTTAATTTAAAGCAGGATGGGATCAAAAATCAATTAACGACTGACTGCTGTTTCTCCTACAATTTGAGTTGGAACTTGGCAGCTTCAGCAGGCCACTGTGCCAGAACCCATGCACCTGGCTACTTACCACACAGCTCAGAGCTTGGATCAGTTAATTAATCAGTTCTTTCAACTTCTTCAGCAAAACTTTGATTTTTTTTCCCAATAAAATAAGTCTAACTTTATTTTCAATTTTATGTACTTGGTACAGGGTCTCACTGCACAGCGCAGACTTGTAGTGATCCTCCCGTTTCAGCCTCTCCAAGGCTGGGATTATGGGCTCATGCTACCATGCTGTGTCTTGGTGGTAGGCTCAGGGTGCCTAGGACAGGGCCAGCATCACATTAGGTTCAGGGGATTGAACTCAGGTCTTTGCATGTGCCTAGACAGGCACTTGGGCTGCTGAGCTATCTCTTCTTTTCCTGTGTCTTCTACCACCATGATGACTGCTCCTCTGTCATGCATAACCCTTGCCTTAGAGATAAATGATTATGGACTGAAACCTTTACAAATTATGTGCTAAATAAACTCTTTCCCTTTTCACTTTGATTATTTTCTCTCTGCATCCAGAAAAGTAAGACATAAGGAAAGTGCATTTGATTTCCAATATTTATGCCATACAATAACTGTACTTTTATTAAGTAATGTTATACTACAGCTTCTAACTTGTCACCTAGTAAGACAGAGTTATCATGGAATATTTTACCTGCAGCTGAGCCCTGTCAGTCCTTCTACTTAGCTTATAGGTGCAATACATCATGCCTGGAAGCTCTCTGGTATTGTATAATCTTTCATGCATAACAAGAATTAGCAAGAAAATGACATATTTATATAGCAATTAAAATATGTTTAGCATTTCCTAAGGTGCTGTCCCTCCCAATTATTTAAGTCAAAAGCACATTAATCATCTAGCAGTATGATAGCAACAACAGGATATTTTGTAGCCAGTGCTTACTACAAGACATGGAAAATGAATCTGAATTTCCATAACCTTGAAATGTCACATCTTGATTACATTTGTATTTAACCCATGGATTTTCTACTTACATACATCATGTTCTTTGTAATAACACCATTCCAAGCTGTGGCTTCCACACAAGCACAAGGCTCACGGGCCACCTCTTCTCCACTTCAAAATAAAACCATCATTACTGAGCATGCACAAGATGGATGGAGAGGCAACCTTACTCTCCAAAGCCTTCTTGATCTGAGAAGTTACCCTAGATGGTTCTCTAGGGTTGCTGAGATCCCAGAATCAGCTAGCCAAACTGGAGTACTTGTTCTGAGCTGATCATAAGTGGCATTATTTTACAATTACAACAGAAGTGGCTTCCCCAAGTAACATATCACAAAATAAGGAACAGTGGATAAATGTGCCTTAATGTGGCAGACCTTTCTGAAGTATATTTTGAGAGCTCTAAAATAGTTGTACTACTCGGGTGAGCCTCAGATGGTGTTGCTGATTCCAAGTAGAGACCATCAAACAAGGAGGAAAGAACACTTAGGCTTCTTCTTCCATTATCTGGAGCGCTCTAGACAGTGAGGCACTCCAAGAGGTTCTCAGCTGCCAAACACCACTGACATGCGTGAAGTTCCTACTTTAGATGACAATCTGCCTACACATCATTTCATTTAGTGATATAACAAAATTGTTTAGAGGCTACTATCACACATCCTTCAGAGCTGAGAAAAGAATTTCCTCAATTACATTGGAAATTTTACATAATGCACATTTAAAACAGTTGCAAATTCAGATATTTATATTTAACTTTAGGGTTTCCTCTAGTCCATGTGATAATGTGGACAATGCTAACAACTAGTCATATAGAACTGTATTTCCAGCCCACACTACAAAACAACTGCACTCAACTGAAGTGCATTAACTTACAGTTCCCTTTCATGAATAGTAAAATCGAGACTCAGGGAAGCCAGGGACTTACCATATGTCACGGAAGCAGAAGGTCCCTCAGATTGGGTAGGTACCCCAATAGAGTTGCTGAGCCCTGGAACTTTTAGCCCTTAAAGTATATTGGTGAAAGCATACACTAAGAGAGGTCAAGTAATCATGAACCCTAAAATGGGTGGCAGACTTAGAACCACTTTTTCTCCTAATGGTAGAAAAAACTTTTCAGTTATCATTATCTGATATAAGTTCTTTTGCATTCAGAGTTTCAGAGTTTAACCTCTGACCCTCATTACCTACAGTCTCTTGGGAGAAACACTCACTGTTTTTAACTCTCCTCTTTCTTATTCAACAATAGAGCAATGATGGAAAACACCTGTACAACTAGATTGGACAACAGGATAATATCATCTACATAAATATCACTTACCATAGAGCCTGCTATCAAGGGCTGAAAAGATAGTAGCTTATTATTATAATTTTTTAATAACACACGGTTCAGACTTGCAATGATTCTCCTGTCTTAGCCTCCCCAGCCCTGAGATTATAGGCATGCACCACCGTATCTCATTTCAAGGACAGCACAGCCTGCCTGGGATTCAGGGACCAGTACTGCATGCAGTATTGGGGATCAAACTTGGGTCCCTGCACATTGCAGGAAGATGCTTAGACCACTGATCTACCTCACCAGCCTGAAAGCTAATTATTTTTAAACACAAAAATGGGTCTACTGTTTTTTTTGTTTGTTTGTTTGTTTTAGTTTATTTATTTATTTGGTACAGGGTCCAACTACATAGCTCAGACTCATAGTGATCCTCCTGTCTCAGGCTTCCCGGCACTGAGATTACAGGCGTGTGCCACCACACACAGATTCCGAGGCCAGCTCAGAACTACATGCAGTATTGGGGATCTAATCCAAGTTCTTCTGCTTGTCAGATAAGCACTTAGACCTCTGAGCTATCTCTTTGGCCCTATATCACTGCATTTTTTGCCCAAAGCATTCCTTTAGACTGGAAGGCCCTATCCACCAGTTCCCCGGGACTGATAATCATCCATGAAAGAACTTTCCTCCTTTTTCAGAAAATCTCTTACCAGGCAGCATTTCCAGATGGGCCCACTTTCTCTCTAAACACTTTCTCTCAGCCTAACATTTCCAAATACCTCTGAGCAACCTGGGTCAAGATAGAGTTTGAAAGCAAAACACTAATAAAAATGATTCCCTTTAAAGAAATCAGGGCTGGCCAAATAGCTCAATGGACTAAAGCGCCTAGTGAGATAGGTGCAGGGACTGGGATTTGACCCCCAGCATATGGGCTCTGTCTTTAGGGCATACTGAGATGGCAACTGAGACTGGGCCTGCGGGCGCGTGCCTATAGTCCCAGTGCTCAGGAGGCTGAAGGCAGAAGTATCACTGAGTCCAATCTGTGTAGTGAGATCCTATGAACCCTGTAATAAAATATCTTTTTAAAAAAGAGAGAGAAGAGAAAAGAAAAAGAACATCACTCCCAGGCCACTCTGCCTTTTACTTTATTCTCACTCCTTAGCTTTAGACTCCCACCCTTCACCTCACAGATGTGCTAAGCAGGACGTTCATGTGCAAGGGCTACTACCTCATAACTTCCTGCAGACTCATGACCTAGTATGGCGCCCAGCTGCCTAAAGAGCATTCTTCACTGTAACATGGGAAACAGCCCACCTCCTCATTTCACAGGGAGAAAAATGGAAGCCTGGAGGGGAAAGTGGTCAGTCTGTGGATGGCCACAGCACTGCCTGCCACCAAGGTAAATCTCCTACACTTAGTGGCTAGCTGACTGCATAAGGCTGATGACCAGATGTTAGCATGGTCTCTGAATTTCCTAACTCTTGTGCCAGCGCTCCACAGGACATTCTGCCCACCTAGAGTCACATCGTGCTTTCCATCCCTGCCTCTGTGAAGTCAGCATCGCCCCACCTACATCTGTTCCCTGCCTGCCACCTTGTGTGACAACTTCAGATGCACTTCTTAAAAAAATCTATCTTATGTATTTGGTACAGGGTCTCACCACACAGATCGGACTTGTTTTCAGCCTCCTAGAGCTCAGATTATAGGTGTAAGTGACCACACCCAGGTTCAGGGGCGGGCTCAGTGCACTGGGTGATAGGTCAGTGCAATATGTGGTGCCAAGAATTGAAACAGATGCACTTTTAAACAAGTAGGTCTTAGAAACCCCTGCAATAAAATCCAGGTTAGGACCCTTCTCTAGTTACTCGAAGTCCTGAGAGACAAAGTTGTATATAAATGACACAACTTGTTTTCATAGGAAAACAATAGAAAACACAATTCTGGAAAGTAGAATTCTTAGAATCTATTGCAAATTACATCCATTTCACTGACAATGCTACCAGGAGAAAAATGGGGGTCATTTTCTTCAGATATGAGGTATTTTTTAAAAAATCACACTTAAGGCATATTTGATAGCATTCTTCTCTGTAAAAAGCTAAAGATTTTGCCACCGTTTGACATTTAACACTTTTATTTGTGCATGTATTTGATTATCCAATACGTATTTACTGTTCAACAACACTACCCAGCCCAGTGTCAGGCTGACAGGAGGAATTCAATGAATAAGACAGTTAAGGCTCCTACTCTTGGAGTCTTCCTCTTCTTGTGAGAGAGCCAATTCCATAACAGAGGCTCTGATAGAAAGTGCACAATAATACAAGAGAGACCACTGACTTAGACTTAGGAAGGGGCTTTTCCTAAGAGATGGCAGAAGAAGAGGACCTAATGATGTTTTTAAAAAAAAGAGTTAAGGAACCTAGAGAACCAGGAAAAGAGAAGCATACTCCAAGGCCTGATGGATAAGCAAGAGCATTGTCCATTCCAATAATGAAAAGTATCCATTCTTCCTCGTCCCTCTCTGAAGGTGTACTCGGGAGTCTACCATAACTGCAGACATTTTATCATGTGAATTCAACAACATAGACTGAATCCAAATAACTCACCCTTGGTCACCAAGCCTCTATATGTAGATGTATGCATATATATATATATATATATATATATATATATATATACACACACACACACACACACACACACACACACACACACAATGTGTCTT
>PVKN010030159.1:0-12806 GCA_004027915.1 Capromys pilorides
CGTTGAAGGATAATGTCAATAGAATCTCAGCCAAGGTTCTCTGTCAAGCTACATATGCCCCTTTTGAGAATAGAACTTATAATTTTTTTTTTAATTTTCAGTGCACAAATTTAGAGCAATTAAATTAAGTGCTTCTTAGACTCAAAGTCTGTGTGGCTTATAGACTGAACTCTTTAAGACTTAATAAAAAAGATGTTTTAATAACTAATCAAAACTGGTAGCAGATTAAAAGTAAAAATGAGGCATGTCAAGCACAATGGAATCGCATTTTAAATACACTAATTTTTCAAAAGGCTTTGTTGCAGAAATAAAACCTTATGTCAAGTTGGATGTTAACTTTCTGATAAATAGTACCCACATTTCTTCGTTAAATTAAAATTTTTATTTCATTAAAAAGTACTGATAAATTAAAAATTACTTGTAAAAATGAAAAAGATAAAACACGAGAGTCATTCAATTACATAACCCCAAACACCTGGTAGTTGGATAGTGCAGATCCAATTTGACAAATTGGATAGCCTTTTTTTTTTTTGGAGTTTTTCACTGAACTTTGTCAAAGCATTTTTATTCTTTTGATGTTCATAGTGATATTTCTATACATTTCTTTTCAATGGAAATACTGCATAGGAAACAGAATTTGAACTGTATTCCCATATTTCACATAATAACTTACAATATTGAGATAACCAAAGTTTGGCTCATATGACTCCATAGGAATAAAAAGTGTTGTTTTTTTTATAACTATAAAAGACGTATGTAGTCAAAAGGTCCTAAACCACGGACTATATTGTTTCAAAAAAGTATTCCTACACTTTTAATAAAATAGTCCCTAAGTATATACAATTGAATAAAAGTATCAATTCAAATGTTTGCAAAAAGAGAACATTGAACTGACAGTGTAAATTTAGCACTACTGCTGGTCTTTCTCTATCTTCTTATATTATGTATTCCTTCAAAGACTTTGATGTTCTCAGGATATGCTCAAGATTAGTATGTTTACCTTCTCTGAAACTTTGAATCTTGTGATCTATTTTCCATTTCTGGCACGACTTCTACTTTATGGTAACTTTGTGGTAACTTATGTGATAACTTTAGTAAACTTTAATATTATGTCTGGTTAGGAGCTGGCCCTCAGAGTATAGAACTTGCTTAGCATGCGCAAGGTTCTGTGTTCAGTTACAGCACTGCAAGGAAATCATTTCTTAAAAACTGAGTGATATTTACTAAAAGCTTGTGCTAACCAGGATAAAAATAATAATAGGGGAACCAGAACCCAAACCCTGACCCTTTTGAAGATTACAGATTAACCTATCAACATTTTTCAAGCAAAAATCAAGGAAGTTGCAGGTGACAGTAAATTTAAACTTATACCTGACAATTTTCTATGTAATTCAGTTACGAACAGAAATATTTGGAAAGAAGGAATATATCACAAACAATATCAGAATTCATTTTTCTCTCTTACCTGTTGCCTCTTTCCATATTTTAACCTTGTATTAAAATAGCATGATATGACTATGAAAAAAAATTTGAACAATCAACTTGTGAAAAGAAAATACTTATTTGGCTCATGATTCTGGGGCCCTTGATTAGGGTCTGTGACAAGTTGACATGACAAAGAGCCACATTCAGACACAGTATCTTCATCTTCATAAGGTTGTTTCTAATTATATTTTAAAAATCATATACTCTTAAAATTTTTAATAGTATAGTCATTACGTTAGGTGTTTTGAAACTACTTTCTGTAATTCTTTAAAACACTGAAAATTTTGTGGTCATCTTCCTATTCAGAAATTTAGAGCATGCTGGTTATTTCACTGTTCTCAATTTTAGTTTTTAGAGAAACCAATGGAGCTTACTTCTAGGATTGGAGTAAAAATTCAAAGTAGAGGCCAAGGAAATGAATGCTGCTCTGATTGGTAAGGAAGATTTTTAGGCAGGCACAAAGCTTTTTTGATTTTCCTTTAAAAAAAGTAAATTGTGAAACAGAGCCTATGCATGAATTGAAGTTGTGAGGAGAGCATGCTGGGAAGAGGCCAAGCATTTAGACAAGGCTTAGAGTTCTGCGTCAAGCAGCCAGTCAAATGGGCTTCAGAACATTTTCCTTTGACAGCTTCAGAGAACTATGAGTAAGTTTCTAATCTTCAGAAGTAGAAACTACGTTCTTATTTTCAAGTACATATTTTAGCTACCCTGAGTGTAAATTACTCTAAGACCAGGAAGATGATTGAGAATATCAAAAGACTTGCAAAAGAATATGCAAAAGACTTTTTCTCCTAAATCACCTCAGGGTCACAGCAAAAATCTGCCAAATCTTATATAATTATGTAGGAGATCTAATCTTCTTCCCATATCACAGGAAACAAAGCTCCTTTTCAGTCTCACAGAGTTTTGACAGAAAAACAGTCAAAGAGCATTGTAAAGCTCACAAGCCACTGAGAGAAATTATAACTGTAATGATGCTGCTATAAGTCAACAAAAGGAAATAAAACCATTCTCTGCAGAGAGAGAGCCTACAAACCAAGGACATGCACATAGGAGGCTACTCAGAAAGGGGGACATGACAGAAGCCCCTGCAGCTGAAGTCATGGCATTATTTGCCACAATGCAGCTCATGTCAGCTGCCACTGGATAATAGCAGTGCAATTTCTAAGTTACCCCTGGCCACCAATCTCTCACTGTTTTACTGTGAGGATGACAGGGATACTTCTACTAGGATGACAAAGTGATCAATTGGAGTCTGTGGAAAATCGGAAGACTTCCAAATGGCAAAGTGTTCACATATTAAAGTAAGTGAGAGAAGAGATCTGGGGAAATGAATGTTATCTCTCTGTGAAAGACACTGATGATAACACTATACCATTTTGGAGATGTTGGAGTCTAAGTAAATCCAGGCCCCTCAGGTCAGAAGTCCTGAGAAAACCCAGAATTACTTATCCCAGGCTTGACAGTCCAAAACTACACCCAGAAAAGTTTGGGGCCAATTTTCTGTAAAGAGAGAAATTAAATCTAGTTATTTAGAGACTGGTACTTGCATTCGGAAATTCTGGGACTTGCCATTTTCAGTATTTTCCACTCTGGGCAGTTTTCACTTCTGACAATGTAATGATACTCCTATGTCGTAGTTATGCTGTAATTTTTACTTTGCACTTTAAACTATTGTTTTCTTGCAATGTGAGTTCATAAAAAAACTACCTTTAATTTTGTTATGAAATAAACTAAAACAAGAAAATAGTTACTGTGTATTCATAACAGAATCCCCTCTTCTCTCTACTGTAAACTCTTCACATGTTTTCTGTAGTCACAAACTAAGGAACAACCATGTAATACACTATCCATACCATCTTTGGATGTTGCCATTAAAAAAAAAAAAATCCAGCTGAGATAATCTAAGAGAAGTTCAAACTAAATAAGAGGTTCAGAGAAAGAAATAATGGAAGGAAAATTTTTCTAGGTATGATTAGATGTTATTTATTTCAAGGCATAAAACGTTCAGATATTTATTAAGGCAGAAAGAAGGTTGCAATTCAGGTATTATAAAAATTTGTCTTTGTCCTCAATAATGTTTAAATGTCTCTGATCCGGCTTTTGAGAACTTCCATGACAGTGTCAAGCTCTTCCTGAGTCATTTATGTGCAAATGAAAGGACTCAAGGCCTCCTGTTTCTGGGGCGTGGGTATGTGTGTGTGAGAGACTGTTCCTGCCAGTGTAGTAAGGAGAGAGGAGACGATATGTAAAGTTGCTGTGTAAACTACTGAGCACTTGTTATTTGTCATATCATTTCATGTGCTTCACATATATTACGTTAACCTCTGATATGCCATGCAAGATAGATAATGTTAACTTCTTCTCAAAAATAAGGAAAATGAAGCAAAAATGTAAATAAATTTCCTTCAACTAATAAATACTATAATGGGCATTGATCCCAAGATCCCTGGCTCCAGAGGTTTCTCTCTTAACTACCTGACTATTGAATATTAAAAAAACACAAAACAAAAACATGTCGTTTTGAATTCCCTAAATGCAGACCTAAATTTTTAAACCAAATGCTATTTATACATTATATTAGTTTCTAGATTTATTACAAAGTTGGAACAAGCACTTATATGCTGTGATTGCTGAGTTTACTTGATGTCTCATATTTCATCCCAAAAAGGGAATATATACTTTAACACAACAGATTAGAAACAAAAATCTTTACAGTCTCCAAAAGTAGTGCTTCCCTCCTGCTTCTAGGTGGGCTCTGCCTGGCCCCAGCAAGACAGCACTGAGACTTCAGCTCCCGGAAGGCTGCCTTGCGCTCCCTTCAGCTCTGCCTTGAGAGCCAAGGCAGCAGGGACAAGCCGCGTGTGGGTGTCCTGGCTGACATTCCCTGCTGCGCTCAGCTTTCAGGTCAGCCCAGTGCTGGTAGCAGACACACGCAGGAAGAGGCCCCTGAGGACACCCAGGCACTGTCACTCCAACTAACCCCAGCATATCGGAGGCAGTGACATCTTTCTGTCCCTGCCTGGATTCTTGAATCACAGAGTCTAAAAAGAAAATAAAACTATTGTTTCTTTCTTTTTTTAAACAAAGCTGTGCAGTAATGGAAATTAAACAGAATTGTATGACTAGAGATGAAGCACAGCCAAAAGAACTCCAAAATCAAGTGGATTTTGTTTCAAAGGTTATGTGGGAGGTGTCAAAATTGCTGGGGCAGACTGAAAATAATGTCCTTCATCTCTGGAACTTGTGAGTATTACCTGATTGAAAGTTCCTTATAGAAATGACTAAAATTGGGATTTGAGTTAGTGTGTGGGTAGGTTATTTTGAATTATCCAAGAAGATACTTCATTCCATCACAAAGTCCCCATCAGAGAAAAGCTGATAGAAATCTGATGCACAGAGAAAACATATAACGTAGAAACAGGCAGAGGTTGGAACAATGCAAGCAGCAGAATCTGGGAGAAGAAGACATAGATTCTCTGCTGAAGTTTTCAGTGGAAGCATCTAGATTTTTCCCAATGAAACTGATGTTAAAGTTTACTTCTGGAACAATAAGAGAAATCATTCCTGTTATTTTCAAATACACAGGGTATAGTAAGTAATATGTTACCTCATCCAAAGAAATAATAGAGGCTTCTAAAATATTAAGTGGGAGTTTTAAAGAGATTGATGCAAATTTTGGAGACTAGGATAAATAAGATTCAAACATGTAATGGTGGAAGGCTTGATAACACAGGTACCTACGGTAACGTGGAAACTAGGAGTCTAATAAGCTCAATTAAGTAGGGAAGTTTTCGGAGGAAAAACACAGGTGCACATGCCTTTTTCTAGGTGATTATACTAAGACATAAGAGCAGAAAGCGATTATCTAGCCAATAAAGTACACATTCTCAAGATCAGCTATAAAGGCAAGTCTTGCCAGGCAGAAAGACTCACCAAATAAGAAATTATCCCTGGTTGAAATATTAAATCCAGAGTATAGAAAAACATTGTCCTGGAGTCAAGATAAAACATTAGGTGTAACTACAACATCTGTTATGAAGCTTACAGAAAGATTTATGCTTGTATCTCATACATATTCAGGGATAAAAAAGCTTTTGTACATTCTCTGAGTTATGACCATATTAAGAAAAAGATTAGGGTTTCTAATGTTTTGAAAAATATTATACCACAAAATTCTCATAAGAGACCCAAAGTGGAAATAAGCTTATCCTCTGAGAACTTGTGGATATAGGTTTTATCTAAATTACTAGATTTATAGGTTGACATAGTCTAAACCCACAGTTAAAATATATTAGCTAGGATTAAAAGTGACAGCAGCAGTATCCACTAAATAAAGATCTGGATCTACTTTTGACAGGCAAGATGTAGGACAAAATTTTAAAAAAAGTAGCAAATACAAATATCCTTGGTTTTATACAAACGGGGGAAACTGCTTGTGAAAAAGAGACTGATAACAAGATGGGGTAAAATCCCTGAGATAATGCCAAGAGCCACAGAGACCCTCCAGGTTCTAGCTTTATGCCTTTGTCAAGAAACACAGTGCTGCACTTCAGAATTCCTGTGAAGTAATAGTTGCCTTTTTGAATGGGAGCTCTCTTCGTATTGTCATGGCTCATATCTGAATAAGCACTCACATCTTCATGCAGCCGTAGGTGGGGGCTTTTCAGAGGTGACCTCGGATCTAGGGAGAGTGATGCTCAGATCATGGATGACGAAATTAGCCCACTGACTAATTAGTCCATTTGCCATATTTCTCAGTAGGATTAAGGGTGCATGCCCCTGGTGTGAGCACTACCCAGCCTAAGTGTGGGCAGCCTGGATGCCATATAAAGAGACAGAAAGTGTCGCTTGTCACTTCTGGTTTGCTGCCTTCTGCCTGCCTGGTCTGCGATGTCCCCTGCCATGGCCCTTACCCTGGAGCCAGCCGACTATGACCTGAAATCTCTATAAACTGTGAGCTAAATAAACCTTTCCTCCTTTAACTTTGGGTGTTGAATATTTTGTCTCGGCAATAAGAAAAATAACTAAGACGTGTCTGTTTATAGTTTTGGGGACAGATAATTTACATTTACAGATCAGATCCAGAGAACTCACACAGTACCTGCACTAAGGGTGTCTTATCTACATGCCACTTACTTTAAGTGACAAAGTTTTGAGCCTTGAGAATAACATAAAGATTAAAATGGAGTAATATTTTTGCAAGAGTTGGAAGAGGATTATTTTGCTTGAATGCATATGCATTATACATTGTGCCTATAGTACAAATTGTAATATACTGTGTTTACTAAAGATGGCCACTAAGGATACCTAGTCAAGATGCTTTTCTGAAATGTGGCTTGCTTTGCTCTCATCAAAAATGGTAGGTCAGGGCCGGCGAGATGGCTCAGTGGTCTAAAGCGCCTGCTTAGGCAAGCTTAGGCAGCCACAGGGACTATGGTTCGATCCCCAGCACCACATGCTGTGCCAGCCCCAGCCCCAGGGCGGGCTGAGCCGGCCAGAACATAAATAAATAAATGAGGTTTAAAAGAAAATAAAATAAACTTAAAAAAAAAATGGTAGGTCAGGTCTGTGCTTTAGTTCAGTGGTGCAGCACCTGCCTTTCAAGCATGAGGTCCTGAGTTTGATCTCCAGTACCCTCCTACACATATAAGAATGGTAGTCTATGACCCTTCCGTTAAATTTCAGTTAACCAGTTATTCTATCAACTAGTGGATTAGTAGGAGGTGCCATGCTGTTGTATTTTTATACTAGATCATCAGTACTACACTGCTTTTATGGCCTGGTCATCTGCAATCTTCACTCTTCAGACTCTTGCAGTTGATATGTTCCCTTCTGGGATATAACCACCGTGTAGGGAGTGTCCCATGACAAATAGACAGAGCACAGGTAGGTGCTCTAATAAATGGTCCCAGCTGAGCGTGCCCCTTGACTCATCAAATCAGGCATAAGACACTGTGATAAAGCCTGCAAGTAGTTGCAGCCATCAAACACTTGAATCATTCTCAGCTGAGGTTCCAGGCAAAAGCCATCCCTGCTGCACCTCATCCAGTTCCTGACCCACAAAACCTGTGAGGGTGACACTGTTGTTGCAGTTGCACAATGCCAACTGTAGGACGGCTCCTTCTAGAGCTCAAGTAAGCAAACTGAGAAGAAAGCAGAGAATGCAAAAGTGGAGGGCAAAGCAGCAAAAGAAATAATGGAGAAGTGAGTGGACATCGCCCTCCAAATGCTGTTTTCTTTATGCCTAGGACATCGCAGAAATTAGGCTTCAAGGGACATAGAGCTACTGGAAAGGGAGAGGGAGCCATGAGTGCTCCGTGGATTATAGACAGCTCTTGAGGAATTCGGGGCAGACCAAATACGTTCAGAAAGGCAGCTCCTATGAAGCGTGCTCATCCACACATCCCTCTGTGACTGTTAGATGCCGGAGATGATG
Source organism: Capromys pilorides (assembly GCA_004027915.1). Classification (NCBI taxonomy): domain Eukaryota; kingdom Metazoa; phylum Chordata; class Mammalia; order Rodentia; family Capromyidae; genus Capromys; species Capromys pilorides. The sequence goes on from PVKN010030159.1 coordinate 7,925, forward strand.
AAGTTTTATTTTCCTCGTGTTTGTCTACATTGCCAGAATGCCAGTGATGTTTTAAGTGTGGGAACCGGAGGCAGGAAGGAGGAGGGAGAGTGGAGAGTAATTTTAAATTATCAAAAAAAGGTTCAACCGAGACCATTTTAATAAAAACAAGACTTTATAGCAAACTTGCCAGACTGTCCAGGGGAATGGAAGCATTCCTAGTTCTTAACAGTGCACGAGATGCTTTTACTGTTCTACCTGGGTTCCTTCACAAATACAGACTTTTTATAGACAGTATCATATTACCAAGTAAGTTTCTGTTTGTGTTATTAAGAACACAACCCACTTTGTGGGTATAGGAACTGTTACGTTTTAGATCAGATTGAATCCTCTGTAAAAGAAACAATGTTTTAAAAAGTAAAGAGTATGAAAATCCATTAATTCCATATAAATTAACCTCAGATAAAAGAGAAATAGTCTGGTAGGTGAAGAAGTCTCTTCAAACTAGAGAACAATAACAGATTCAATTATCAAAAGAGGCAAACAGGTACATGATTAAGACTTGTGTCAAGAACAGCGTGTGCAGACTGAGACAGCTAAGTGATATGAGCACCTGGCTGGCAAGCACAAGGTCCTGAGTTTGATCCCTGGTACTAAAACAATAACAACAACAATCAAAATCATCATCATAATAAATAATGTGTAACTATGAGCAAACTTGTCAATTTTTAATTTAATGTATCAATTAGTTCTCTATTGATGCACAATAAATGATGGAAATTTGGCAGCTTAGAAACAACACTTATGTATTAGCTTACATTCTCATGGATCAGAGGTCCCTCAGGCTAATTCCTGCACTCAGAGTCCCCCAAGGCTGAGCTCACGAAATTGGCCTGGGTGGATTCTTATCTGAATTCTGGGGGAGAAGCTGCTACCACACTTGTTTTCATTGTTAGCAGACATGGGTATCTTGCTGTTGTAGGACTGATTATCTGTTTCCTTGCTAGCTGTTGAAATAACAACCATTGGCCACTCCAGGTCTTGCCCCATGAATCTCAGGCTCATCAGAACCTGACTTCCCTTACATAGAAATGTCATGCTTACGATGCCTGTCTTCTCTTTCTGCAAAAAGCTAAAAGAAACTTTCAAAAGGCTCTATGATTAGGGTAGGGGTCCTCCCAGATACACTTCTTACCTTCCCGAGATATCCTAACATATGCAAAATTGTTTTCACCTTGTAATAGAACAATCAAGGAGGGAACACCAACAGTAGAAGGTTACAGGGCCATATTAGACTTTTTCACACTGCTAAAGCATCAAGCAAAAATCACTAATTTACTTTTCTCCCTCACAATGTAGTCAATTTCCACTCTTAGGATTGAAAGCAATCTATCAAGAGGATCTACACTTCACAATCTGAAAGAGATCTTTGAGTTCTAGTTCTGCCTATAACCACATCTCTGATTACAGACGTATTAACTCATCACAATGAACCTCAAGCTCCACATATGGAAAGATAAAAGGAAACAACACACATTCTTTAGGGTTTTATGAGAATTAAATGAGGAAATAAATGTAAAAATATCTAGTGCTATGCTTTGCGTACTAGGCATTCATAATCCTCCATCCCTGACTATCCTTCTATAACATTGTAAGGGGAGCTCTGAGATAGGGTTTCACTTCCCCCCCAATGCCTCACGTACTCAGTACATATTCTTTTATCAGCACCCTTGCTTTCATTAGTATTCACTGTGTGTCTACTCTTGTTTCCCTAACTTTCACTTCAGTGGAATCAGAGTAATAAACCACAGTGGATGAGTATTTAAATTTAATTATAGGTATATCCATACTTGCAAAGTTGGGCTACTAGTTAATATTAATGCACATTTAGTGTGACAATTTAATATAGATAAGTGAAAGAAATAATAAACGTGGAAAGTTCTATTTCAAATGTAATAACAGTAATGAGTAAAAGTTTCTATGCATTTTCTTACAATTATATTTTCTAGGAGAGCAGAGTTCAGTATTAATCATATATCTCTCATTAATTTGTAAAATAAATTACTAATACTTATATTTGTCAAGGTTCAGAAAATTCCACTGAGGTAGATACATTTATTTGCTGTCATTACACTGATGAAATTTGAGGCAAATTTAAGTAGTTTCAACAGAATTTTAACAAAGTTAACGGCAGAACTACACGAAGTTTAGGATTATTGTCCCTTACTGCAGACCAAGCCCCAGGACTTATGCCCACTGATGGGGCCAAACTTCAATTGTCGGTTTTATTCCTGTGTCTTCCAAATAGATCCTGCTTAATGAAATAAGTGCATATCAGATTCAAATAATAAGTTTACCCAGGTGAGAGTTTGGTTGGAAAAGAACTAAGAACTGCTTACCAATCCAAAGCGTGTATACTAGAGATTGAACCATATAATATTACTAAGGCTATGTAGGATTACTTTTCTTTGCAAAACATCCTAGAAAAACTACCCAGTTTACAATCAGTTCTTGGTAATAACTCAAAAACGAATGTGGAAAGTCACAGATACTTGAAGGAGAACAGATGTTTCTAGGGTTTCTCTCTTACCCATCTGATTCTGAAAAACAGAAAAAAAATTAGAAAAATATTCCTTACTTGAGTGTATTTTTTCCACAAAAAAGAAGAGAAAAAAAATCACCATTTCTCTGCTGAATGGATTTTAAAACGTCAAGTCTTAGAAATGACTATCAGAACAATGACACTAAAGTGAGACAATTGACATTTCTGTTGAATTCTTCATAGTGATTCTATAATTTTGGAAGCACACAGCTTGTTACTATGGTTAGACTTTCGAAAGGAAAAAAAAAAAATTGGAAACATGTCACAAAGATTTTATTCCCCAATTAAAAAAGTTTCCTAAACTGTTAGAAATATTCTAACATTTGGAAATATAGTTGAATTTAATGCTTAGATGTATGGTGTGTGATTTTTCAACTAGTTATCAGGATATAAATGTAGATGATATTTCTATTTGAATTTTTAAAAACTATGTATTTATTTGATACAAGGTCTTGCTACAGCTCAGACTCCTAGTGATCCTACTGTTTCAGCCTCCCCAGCACTGGATTACACGTGTGTGCTGCCATGCCTGGTCTTAGTGGTCACTTCAGTGGGTCGGGGGGGCAGGGTCAGTGGGGCATGTGGTGCGGGGGTTGAACCCTGTTCTCTGTGCTTGCCTAGGTAGATGCTTAGACTGCTGAGCTATCTTGCCTGCCCCTCATCTGTGTTTTTAAATAAGATTTTTCTATAATGTCTATAGAGAAGCATAATTATTTTATTCAGACAACATGCGATATCACTAGATTCTTGGTATTACTCTTCTCCTTGCCTTCAACAAAGCTGGTTTGACTCTCAGTTCACATACACCATCAAATATATTTTATTCTGAGAAGTAAACTGTAAACAATTGTTTGTCATTTTATCCCATTTTATGTATCATTTGACACATTATTTCACATTAACCACCATGAATGCAGTAATCTTCCTAAAATGCTTCTCTGGCTATATCATCCGCCTAAATATCTGCAACATTTTCTCCCAGGTGGTAGCAGTATCTCCACCTTAACTTCCAAAGCATTGTGCGCACACACACACACACACACACACACACACATACACACACATGATCATACATATAAAACAAAACAGGCCTAATTTGATATTTGTTTTATCTGCTTTGGGCTATGCATAGCCTGCATGCTCCACACTGCCTGACACCCCTTCTCTCTTCCCAACATTATTCTTTCTTAGTGCATTCTCAATTTCAAATACCCGCTTCCTTCCTTCTCAGCTCATTACTCTTACTTTATTTCATATTTTTCTAAAATTAGTTTCATGTCAAGCTATACTAAACATTATATAATATCATAAAATATTTTAAAAATAAATGAACCTAGGAATAGAATTGTAAATTTTCTTTCATTCTTGCATCAAGAGGGCACTGCTGGCTTTTTGATAAATATCCTTAAAGTTTTAAAAGGCATCACAAGACTCTCATAGCTGTGTTTTCGTTAGTTACTACATCATAGGAATATGAATAACATTATTTTTTATACATCATTCTTCAATTCTCTGAATTTGGGCCTCACTTACTTCTGTGACCTTTAAGACATCCAACATAGTGTGAGATGCAATTATGTAGAGCAATATACTTTCAGTAGGATACTGCAGCTTTGCAAGTATTGCCTATTTACAACTACCATCATTAAAAGCAATTTTAACAGTGTTTAATGGTTTTATAGTTCAGTTTGCTATATTTTGTTTCATAGAAAAATAAATGACTTAATTTGCTTTATATATAACCAGACCATATATTTAATCTGTATATGTATATTATCATATAAATAAAATTAGAAAAGACTCTAGACAGAAGGATGGTTCCAGAGAGAAGACAATTTCCTTCAAGCAATTTTTTCATCATATCTTTAAAATGATGCATATTTTCAAAGTGGCGTGTGCAAGACACCTAATCCATGACTGGAGTGCCTGGGAAGATCTCATATGTGTATAAACAGAGAACTGTGCTGAAGGACTCCAGAGGAATCTCTTCCAGTGTGAAAGCGCAGAAGGCAATTTACAGTCTAAGGCCCTCACTGATTTCTAAACAAGTACACACAATGGAGGATGCAACCAAAGCCACCCACTGGGCTTCGCCTCTCTTATTCCAATTGCACAAAAACAATCACGTACTTCAGGAGCGAGGAATGTAGGACAACTCAAAAAAATATAATGCACTGTTACTTCACAAGTTCTGCCTTTTATGTTTCTACATCAACATTAGTAGATAATATAAACTACAAAATGTAGATAATATATATTCATATATAAAACAAAAGTAATGTAATTATTCATAAATGCTAC
>PVKN010030160.1:0-12805 GCA_004027915.1 Capromys pilorides
TGGAATGAAATTAGAAGAACGTTTTGGCAAGAGCAAAATACAGGGCATGGGACTGAAAGTTCAAATTTTACTTTTCCCTAGATATTTACCCAAAAGTAAAAGCCAGAAAAGAAGAAAAAATAACGAGAGACAAGTTTAATTTTATCTTCTTAAAGAAATGACATAGAAAAAATTCTAAGTGCCAATATTGAATATCTTAGTTTTCTTTGACTTTTTTCCAAAGTCGAAGATCTTAAAAATTCTAAGTGCAGAAGTCTAAGATCTCAATTTTCCAGAAATGTCTACAAGTGAAATCTTCCTCATTCCAATCAGGAAAAGTAGTGTGTATCCCACTTTCAACACTGTATAATTCTAGGCTTTTAAGAATAGAGCCCTAGGGTTAGGCCTCAGAGTCTCCTGAGGGGGTGGAACCTTCTCCATGCCAGTCTTTAGTTCCCTGTCAGCATCCAGGCCTCTTGTGGAGAACCAACCTTCATCTCTGTGTGAGCAGGAGCAACCAGTTCAACCTTCTGAATCTCCTGGGGAGACCAAATCTCCTGGGCTCCAGCTAGAAGCCCCACCTCAGCCTACAAGGGCCCCTGAGGAAAAACTCCCAGTCCAGCAAGAAGCCCCAGCTCAAACTTTAGCATCTTTCTGGAGAACATGGCTGAAACTTTACTAATTCATGAGGTGATGCTTTGATTTCCAGGTCAGAATCAAACTCACCATTCTTACCTACCCTATGTACAGTGCAGCCTGTGGTTATGGTGTTTACTGTGTCTCCAGAGACTACCAAGGAGGTTGAACCTTTTCTGGCATTAGTCAGAGGCCCTAGATAACCTCCTAGGCCCTTCTGTGGAGACTGAAACTTCTCCCAGCAGCAAGAGCAGGCCCATGAGCTTTCTGAGTCTCTTAGGGGCAGCTGAACCTTCTGGAAACCCCAGCTCAGCCCCAGAGCATACCAAGGAGGTAGAACTTGCCCCAACTAGCAGGAGCAACCAGCTCTGTCTCCAGAGCATTGTGAAGGAAGAGTTTCACCTCTAGGTTATCAGCAGGCTCAGTATTATTTATTGATCAATAAAAATACTTGCCCAATATGACTATTAAGTCTTCATATCAGCTCACCATAACTCCAGAACCAAGAACTTGTGCATCTCTGTCTCTTGGCTCTGTCTACTGGTTCACACAGTTTACTCAGGCTTTTCTGAATTCTGACTGTACTGTAGAGATGAAGGCTTGTTTTCCACAGGAGGCTGACAGGGAACTAAAGGCTGGCATGGAGAAGGTTCCACCTCCTCAGGAAACTCTGAGGCCTGATCTTGGGGCTCCATTCTTAAATGCCTGGAATTACACAGTGTTAAAAGTGAAATACACACTACTTTCCCTGATCAGAATGAAGAAGAATTTGCTTGTAGACATTTCTGAAAAATTGAGATCTTAGACTTTCTCACTTAGAATTTTTTGAGATCTTTGACTTTTGAAGCCCTAAGATTTTTAGTCCTAAGAGACTGTTCTAAGTATGTTACATCTTTTGACTCCTTTAAATCCTCATTGCTTTGAAGAATTTATATTTTAATTTATCAATAAAGACATCAAGATCAGAAACAATGGGGACTTGTCAAAGTCAGAAAGCTGGTGAGTGAACAACTCAGGCAGTCTAGCTTCTAAGTCCTCTGGACAGTACCTAAGTTCCTCGATGGTAATCATAACACAGACTCAAGAAACTCTATAGCCCTGCCTCACTCAAACTACAATAGAGCGTAGAGGGTTCTGGAGAGACAGAGCTAAGGGTCCCATACTTGGAAGTTCCTTCCCCAAACAAAATCTTTCCAGATGATCTCCCTTGTGGTCAACAGCTTTTCCCAGGAGGGGCAAGAAGACAGGCTGAGGCAGAAGGTTTTGGTAGGTACTTTCCTTCCAGCTTCAGCAAAAGCACTTGGCATAGAGGCCAGGGATACATATGGTCTCCAGGGCACTGGACCTAGTGTTGTCATCTCCACACCTCGAGACCACTAATGATCTATGGATGTCTACTGCATCTATAATGCCTTCATGGATCCCACCAGCTTCTGTTTGATGATCAGGGATCTGGTCCATTGTCTGCCACTTCACATTTCCAGTCAGGCAGCAGCTCCCAAAGACACTTACAGAGGGCCAGCCAAATAGCTCAGCAGATTAAAGTGCCTGCAAGCAGGTGCAGGATCTGGGAGTTCAATCCCCCAGCCTGCTGTGCTGACCCCGACCCCGGGATACACTGAGATGGCAATTGAGACTTGGCATGGTGGTGCACACCTGTAATTCCAGCTCTTGGGAGGCTGTAAACAGGTGAATCACTCTGAGTCTCATCTTGTAGTGAGACCCTGAACACCATGTAGACCCTTCCCTAAAAATACACAAAACAAAACAAAGACATCACAGGGCACCCAAGGGAGTGGGAGTAGGGTGGGGGCTGCTTCCCACCTTGGCAGCCCCTCAGCCTTGGAGCCCATGCAGAGACCTCCTAGACCCTTAATGGCAAGGAATAGCGCCATAGCACCCTGACACTGTACTTGAACCATCACACCTTCCCTGTGGTCCTGTGGTGATTGGATTTCTTCCCAGCTTGGAATCTGAGTTTCCAAATGGTGAAGGAGTCAGGCATGGGGATGATGCTTGCCTGCCATTCCAGCACTTGAGAGCTGGGGGAGGAGGGTTTCCCGGAGTTCCAGGCCAGACTGGGCTGAATAGTGAGACTCTGTATCAAGGCAACAAAAATAAAAATATGCAAACAAGAAAAGGTGAGGGAGAGGCCCCAGAGAAGAGATTATGAAACCTCTGCCCACATCATGCCTGCTAATGTCCTGCTGCCTGGAGAAAGTCACGTAGTCAGGGTCAGCCTTCCTGTGAGAAGGAATAACACAAGGGCATGGACTCTGAGAGTCATCGCTCAGGGAAAGCCAACAATGTAACAGTCTGTCACACACATGGAAACGTTTAAAAGGCCATATAAGTGCAAATTTTGGGTTTTGGAATGAGGCAGAATGGAAAACCAGTCAATGTTTTAGCTTAGTAGCATAGCGCTGGTATTTGGTGATCTTCTCTAATGACTTGTGAGGTGCTATTAACTCACTACAGTAGACTTGCCAAGCTGAATGATCAACTCAAAGTATCTTTTGAGCATCTCAGCACTCATGCTCACCAGGCAAAGTGGTACAGATGGTGCATTTTAGTTTAATTTATTTTGCTTCCAGTGGAGAGAAAAGAGATGGAGAGATGAGGAGGAAGGAAAAAGATTTTAATAAAAAGATGGAATCAAGGAAAAAATGGATGTAGAGCGTCTCAAATGGAAAAGGGGTCAAGTGTTGGAGGGAATAGAGAGGCATAAGGAGGGAAGGCTGAACAAGAATTAAGATGTGTTATGTGCATACACAAACTCCTCATGATAAATGTAATCAGTATCTATTGTGAACATGTGCTAATAAAAAATGACAAATAATTGTATGTTCCAGTTCAAGAAAAGAGAACAAGTTCACATTTTCTTCATATTTTTGTTCTATTCTGGTCCAGCATGGACTTTATTCTAATTGATAAGAGTCAGGGTATTAGGTAGAGACACAATATTCTGATATAGTTCTATCCAACAGAAGCTTCAGCAATGAGGACCACATTCTATAATCTTTTCTGCTGAATATAAAAGCCCTTAACCACATGAGGCTGTTGAGCACTTCAAATGTGGTCAGTGTGGCCAAGGAACTTGACTTCACATTTAAGTCTAGATATCCAAGTATGGCTCTTGGCTGCCATAGTGGATACATTGGCTCTGGATAAATATCTCTGACAGCAGTGTGCAGTATGAATTGAGTGTGGGCAAGAACAGAGAACAGAAGGCTTTGTAGCAACTCAGATAAGAAACAATGTCATATTGATGAAAGGATCATGGAGATGGAGTCAAGACTAACTTGAGAATTACTTAAGAGATTCAATGGACAGAATTTGATATCTTGTTTAATATAAGCAAGCAGCCAGATCCTAAAAAGAAGATGAATACTCAGGTGAAGAACCAAAAATGTGCAGATAGGAGATGAGGGTAAGGACAGAGGCTATGAAAGCTACACTGTAGAGCTCCGGTGGGCATGGTGGGCAAGAAGTTGTGGCAACACCGTGGTAGGGCATTCCGTGCTCATCTATTACTGTGCAAGATGGATTGTAAGGGAGGGAAACTAGAGGTGAGGAGAGCAGCTAGGAAGTGATGGCAATCATTTTGACACAGTTGGGGGAGGTCTGACTAACTAAGATAGAGGTAGAGGAGATAGATGAATAAGCTAGTGGTTATCAGTGCCATTTAAACATATGGCATTGTGAAAAGAGTCAGTGAAAAATTCATGTTTCTAGCCTAACAAGTGAAAGGGAAAGGTGAATTAATCACGATTAGCACTTACGAATTAGGTGCTATGCTAGATGCTAGCTTCTGGACACTAGGCAGATTGGTAGTGTCACTGATGGAAATGGATTGGGCTAGAAGAGGAAAGTTATAAAAGATCCAGTGCGTATCTTTTGAATATGTGTTTTATGTTATAAGTAGATGTTATGGTTTGTATCTAGTTGTTCCCCCCACTCCCCCCAAAAAACCTCACGTAAACCATGGGGTTGTCAAGCACGCAGCTCAAGGGGTGGGACCAAAGGACCAGGGCGGGGCTTGAGGGGGCGTGGCCGGGAGAGGCACAAGCCATTAAACTGACAGCAGCTGTCAGAGGCCCCTTTCCTCCACCCCAGCCGATGGTTTCTCAGAGGTACGGAGTGAATCATCCTGGACACAGCTGCGGAGAGTCTGGAGGTTTTGCTATGTAGTTTAGGCTGCTTTAAATTAAGAAACCTCCAGTAACTGTGAGCTAAATAAACCTTTCCTTCCCTAAGCTTGTGTGTCGGGTATTTGTCCCAGCAAGAAGAGAAAAATAAGACAGTGGAAGATGTACCTTTATTGTATAATTTTGTTGAAGAGCTAAAAGAACATAGGATGTGCAAATAGAAGGATTTTTTTTTTAAAATAACACTTTATTTATTTTGACTGATAAACAGTTTTAAGAGATCTCCTTGATAATATATAACTTCAAAGCAATAGATAGTATTTTATTTGCTGGCCCACATGAATAGCAGTAGCTTTAAAGACTTGGTCCTTCAAAGTCAATGGGAAAATACAGAATATAAAAAATAAAATGTATAAACAAGTATTTAATATTATAAGCCCAGCTAAACCCCAGAAAATCCAGTGCAGTACTCGAAATTAATTTAAAAATAAAACAAGCTTATATAGATTGTGAGAGAGCTAGAGTTTGCTAAGAATTTTGACATGTATAATAATTTAATTTTAGAGCCTTTTAAAGCTTTCTTATTTGCCTTTGAATACTTGGTAATGAGGGTCTTCTCTCTCTCTCACTACATATATATCTAGCTATATATGTTACAGGCAAATAATTTAACCAGATATGTTAGTTTAGGACCATTAACTACCCCAAAAGCCTCTACCCAGTCTTGGTGATTAACTCAGTGTAAGCTCATTTCTCTTTTGTTACAGTCAGTCCAGAGCAGTGAAAGGAAGACTTCCACATAGTGATCCAGGGACTCAGGCTCCTTCCATCTTTGGAATCTGCTATCTCTTAGGGCTTTGGAAATTCTTTTCCAAAGAAAAAGGGAAAGCAGAAGGATCATGCAAGAGGCTCATAAGGAATTACACCTCATGAGCTACATCATCAGGTCAAACATCAGTCTTGTGGGTCCCCGTAAATATACAGTGAGCTGGGTAGTGAAGACCTTGGGTCCTTCTCATGGCCAACTCCACACTGTGACATGCTACACTGCACTTATGTTTGTTAGGCGCTGACTCTTGCCCATTCCGTGCCCTCATCTCATTAGGACCACTCATGTAGTAGTATATCCATATTTTCCAGCAGTTTTACATATTAGGAACAACTAGCCTGTGGTTATTTAACCAGTCACCCTCAAAATCCTCTTTGGAATTGATTTCTAGAAAACATACTGGATGAGATGAAGCCATAAGTCTTTTGTGTGTATAAGTCCCACAAATAGAGATACTCTGCAAATCTAGAATAAGAAAGTATAGAAATGAGCAAGAGTGCCTTATGTTTTCTTCATAAAATTATTGAGGAAAGTATTCTGTGAACTGTTCAGCATTAAAAGCAAAGAGCGTTGAAAGCCTGCAGTGATTATATGATGTACAAATTGTCTCAGTCCTATGTTCTAAGGCCCAAGTAAAATTAATTCAATCTAAAAATTCACAACTGTTCACCAACCTGCTGTCCTGGGTACTCCTATAGGAGATCTTAACAGTTTTAAAGAAAAAAAATCTCTTGGGCCATCCCTAATCCTCAAGTAGTGAATAGTTATGGTTAAATGAATTAGTTGGCTGCTGTTACTGTGATGAAATGCCTGAGATTACTTAGAAATGGAAAGATTTATTCTCATTCATGGTCTCCAAGCTTTTAGTCCACGGTAGATTTGCCTGTTGCTTTGGGCCTGTGGTGGTAAAGAACATCATTGTGTGAGTGTGTGGCAGAGCAGCCTGTTCGCCTCATGGAGACCTGGAAGCATGGAGAAGGAGAAAGGGGTTGGGATTTCAGTGTCTATTTCAAGGTCACATCCCCAGTGACCTGCCCTCATTCCACCGCGCCCTAGGTCTTTAAGCACACCCCAATCCCACAGCACCACAAGCTGGGAACCAAGTCTTGAACACATACCAGATGAATACTACAGTGTAGCCCTTTATTGGCCTGCATGGCATAGTCTTACTAAAATGCAGGTCTCTAAAGTAATGTATTTTGGATCAATAAACAAAGGGCAATGTGGGTAAATGCTAGATGGTGACGTATTTTCCCCTTGCTGGTAGCATTCATTACCTCTTATGATCTTATAGACTATCCAGAAGAATTCAAATCCTTAAATGTAGGGTGACAAGCAAGGAGGAAAAATGAACACAACCCAGCAGAATATCTTAGAAGCTGCTTTCTAGCTTTTACTTAAACTCTCTGCCAGACTAGTTACTAATTTTGTATCCAGAGAACAAAAACTCAGTTCCTTAGATCTGCGTCAGCAAAGCAAGGTGATTTTATTACTCATCCCTTTTATTTTTTACTCATCCACAAAATAAGAATAATGACAGCCAGCCGCCTCCCTAACAGAGTAGCTCTGAGCTAATATGAAACTGCATCATTATAAAGAAAAGGTACTATTACATAGGTGTGTGCTTTTTTTTTTTTTATCCTAGAATTATTGCTTGTAGTAACACACATCTAGGGTGGAAAAAATTCCTATTGGCAACAAATGTATGAAATTACGTGCTCTGCCCAACTGCATATTTCGATCAAGGCCAAAGTGGAGTGTGTGGAGCAAGAGCTAGAAGGAAATTCATGCAATTGGAATGTAAATTCTTCACAGGGTCTCTGGCATAATGGCCGACAGGGAGTGCCCTCTTGGGAGGAACCATTGCCAAGGCTCCAATCAAAGCTGGGATCTGCCTGCACTCGGCCAAAACACTGGATGCAACCAGGTGGAGAATTCCACTCTGGTTTGGTTGACGCCAGGGATTCCAAGTTCAGAAGTTGAACCAGACACAGGGCATACACGTGTGAGTGGCTCCACTTCACAAGGAGGCGGTGGACCTGAGGCCCTGGAGCAGGGAGCCCCACGTTCAACAGGAGGAAGGGGTGCTACAATCACAGTCAGGCATAGGGTTGCATTCTTGGTACTGATTCATAGTTACACACTTGGGTAAATCCCTTAACCTTGACCTCCTTATCTGTAAACAAAAGGAAGCGATGATAGGTTTGTGCTTCTTGATGCCCAGGGATCCAGAGGAAAAGCTGTTTTCAAAACAACTTGTAGAAATGCTGCTTTTAGAACACAGGAACAAAGGCTGGGGAAGTGCGCTTTCTTCACTTGGAGCTTCACTGACGCAGCATGGGCATGTTAATTATTTCTGTTAATCAAAAGCCTACATTTGCAGTCATGTAGACCTTCAGTAATATGGAAGAACATTTGCTAAGAAGTATGGTTGGTAAAATTCTTTCAAAGCAAGAAATCACAAGAGTAAAAAACAAAAAAAAAAAAAAAAAAATTGGTGGGATGGTGGGGTTCCGGAAGATGCTTTCTGTCTCTGAATTTACAAAGCCACTTACCACTGGGCTGCAGAATCTACTCATTGTCTAGTTCTGACACAGGCCACAGGCGTGTGGCTCTTGGTTTTCCCATTTTGTTTGTATTCTTTCCATTGCTATTTGTGACCCCCACGCTGGCACTGGCCTAGAAGGATGTCACTGATTTTTCTTTGCAATGGTGAATGAAAGTGCAGATCTTTGGGAACATGCTCACTTAGTGAGGCCACGCCAACGTTGAGTTGTAGTAATTCATGAACACAATTTAAAGCTGACTAGTGGTAATAAGCAGGAGCTGGGTTTCTGAGCTCATAGCATATTGCTGGGAGGACATGGGGAAATCTGACATTTTACAGGAAGATGTAGAAAAAGAAAAAGGAGATGTAGGCTTTAACTTAAAGGAGTACTCTTAGGCTGATCACTATATTCAAAGGACATTACCCAGTGGGATTACGGAGCTGGGTGGCACTGTGCACACCTAGGTTTTTGAACCCGGGGAAATTCTTTATGACAGTGGCATAGCATGTTCATCTCTATCTTCCGATCCAAAGGAGGAATCGCTTCTGAAATGGTGGGAGGCCAACAGACCTCAACTGACTTGTGCTGGTTGGGATTTGTTTACCTCCAACTGTGCATGTCTGTCCTACTTACCCCTCCTAGGACTCAGCAAGCCAGCGGCCCCTCAGGTACTCAGCACAAACTTGTAGCCTTCCCACCACAGAGGGGTCTCCCTAAGCTATCTTTTCCTTCTGTCTTCCTAGGAGAACAAACTAGAAATCTGAAATCCTGGGTCCAGCCAGGTGCAGTGGCTGTAGTCTCAGCTATCAGAGAGGCTGAGGCAGGAGGATTGCCTGAGCCCAGGCGTTCAAAGCCAGCTTGGGAGGCACAGAGACTCTGTTTAAAAAAATAAAGACAGAAAAAGTCCCAGGTTCATCTTCTTATTACTAAATTTCTTTAAGAAATATCTTTCAACATTAAGCCATCTTACTTTAAAAGCCCAAGTGTGCCTTATGTTTGATTCTTTAGAATTAAAAACGCCTCCTCATGTATCCTTTACTTATGCCTCAAAACAGCCTTCTGCGCCCATCTGAAGTTTCGTTTTCATTATTCATAGTTATATGTCCAGGATCCAGGCCTTGGGAAGGTAGGTGCTCCTTGAGTGTTTGTTTTGGATACGTAATCTTCAGAGAGATAACTCAATTAGCAAACATTAACTTTAGATATGTAGTCTTTGATTATTTTTTTAAAGCTATTCTCAGTGGGCAAACACTTGTACCTTGACATCACGAAGTTATTTTTAAACGGCAATGACAACGTGAGGTGAACTTTACATATTCTCCTATGAGGGAATGTAATAAAATACCTTAAAAAGAAATGGTGTCATTGTACACTTTGTGATAAAAATATATAATGAGTGTTTACATTTTAAAAACTATTACTACTGGGCATGGTGGTGCATTTCTATAACCTCAGCACCTGGGAGGCTGAAGCAGGAGGACTGCTGAGAGTTCAAGGCTAGCGTGGGCTACACAGTGAGTTCAGGCCCACCTTGAACTACATAATGAGAACTTGTCTCAAAACAAAACAAAAATCACAGTAAAAGAAACATTCCACTAATCCTCTTCGAAATCAGTCTTGCAATTTTCTGGGTAAGTTCTGGAATTCCTCTTTCATAAGCGTCTCTAGTGGTAGCCTGCTTTGATGGCCTGAGTTGATACAAAATGTTTCTCTTACATGGACATTTGATTTGTGGAAAGAACCACAAGTCTCATGGTACCAGATATGGTGGATAAGGTAGATGAAGACGTATCGGTAAGTTTTTATTTGAATCCATTTAGGACACTAGGGCAGCCACAAAAGGACACTTGTTATAAACATCAGAGCTGTGAGAATGAGTCTTGATTTGAACTGACAGAGGATCGGTTCTTGTGTAGAAGTTTCTGATGTCTTTGGAACATCTCAGCAAAATAACCTGGTGGTGGGGAAGGGCCACTGCCTGAGTGGAAAATAGCTTTTCAAACTTAGGCTTTGGTTTCAACTATACCATTTAATAAAATCACTTTGGAATTTTAGCCTTTTGTTTTTTCCTTCAAATATTGCAGCTGCAAGGACTTTATAAAACACGTAAAAGCTATCTTTCCTATTTTTGCTTAATATTCTTTCATTAACTTAGTAAGACCATATCATTCTGTTATAGGCAGAGTTGGGCACTCATTCAGTAATTTATTAGAATATCTTAAAATTCTTGATTAGCACAAAAGTACCATAGGCTGTGATTAAAGTTTTTTTAAAAAGCAAAAAGAAGAAAATAAACAAAACTCGCTTCATCCACACACTCCTTTTTTTTTTTTTTTTTTTGTGGGTTTGAACTCATGACCTTGTACTTGCCAGGCAGACACTTGTGCCACAGAGCTATTTCCCCGGCCCCCCTCCATATACTCTTAAACATTAAATATCTTTCAAAATCTGAGTCATTTGTCAAACACACATACCCACATAATGATACATATTTTTGTACTTAATAAATATTTCATTTATGCAATAATTTCAATAGCAACTTTATTAAAATGCAATGCATGTACCCAGCATTCACAAAGTGCATGATTTAATGGTTTTTAGTGCGCTCATGGAGTTGTAGACCCGCGGACACCTATCTAATTCCAGAACATTCACCACTCTAAAAGATAAACCCCTTCTCCATTAATAGCCATTTTCAGCACAGTATTTGGCCTTTTGTTTTTGGCTTTTTCTTTTTAGATTTTCATTGCTAGTGTTTGGCAATATAATTGATTTTGCACGTATATTATTGTATAGCTTTTCTTTTTTTAAAAAATGTATCAGTTATTTAATTAGGTTCTTAGTAAGAAATTTAGAACACTAATTTATGAGGATCAACTCCATTTGTCAGAGCAAAAATGGATCCCAGGTAGCCCTGGAACTGAGAAACAGCTTTGATTTTTGCTAAAAATCTGTGAGTCCACTGCTTTCTGATCCACCTTGCACTGCTCTGAAATCTGGTATCTCTCTCGGAGTCGAAGATCTCACCCTCCTGATAGCTGGGCTTCTGTAGCTTTTTCTCCTTTTTTTAAATACCTTTTTTTCTTTCAATAAGAAATAGTGATGTGACATTTTCAAAAACATACTAGTAGTATATTCCCGATAATTGATGCAATGCATATTGTTGTACTTGTAGTAGTTATACAGAGCACAGGATGTAGACATGATGATGTTTCTAATCATTGTTGATACAAAAAATGTCTTCTCAAGCTTCTTCTTCTTGAAGTAAGCATCAGTGAGGTGTTTGGGGATTTTTACTTTGCTGATATCAATTTTTGTAGAGGTGGCAATGACAAATTTCTGGTGTGTTCTTCGTAGAGGAACACGATGAAGGCTAAGAGGCCCAGTCACAAGTAGCAAGCTACTGTCCAACTGCTTCAGGAAGACCACTCTCTTGCCTCTGTGACTCCTGGCGAGGATGATCAAGATGGTGCCAGGAGTGATGCTGCCTGGAAGTTTCCTCACATGCTGACTGAAGAGTTTCTTGCTGTGGCTCAAGAGCTTTTGGGGTACATCTTCAGTAGGGTAGTATCTAGGCATTTTCTGAAGCTTAACCACCCAGGTTCCTCCACTCATCCCTACCGACTGGTCTTGTGATCATAGAAAGAACTTCCTCCTTTTTCTTCTCAACCTTTGATTTAACAGTTGCGTACTTTCTCTTGTACAAAGCCTTTCTGGAATACATAGCAGATCAGGAGTAGTTACTAATTCCTCTGACAGGGACAGGATTTCTGCTGCAGTGGGGCTGCCCCTTCTGGGACTTTTTTGCCTTCACCTTACCCTCTTTACCACTGGCAGAAGCCTTCTTGGCTTCGGGTTTCTTCTCTTTAGTGTCTGGATTCTCAGTTTTTTCACCCGCCATCTTGAAAGATGGGAAAGAGTGTATAGCTTTTCTTTACTGTTAAAATATCGTGAACATTTTTCTGGGTCAAATATACATTCCTATATTTTTGAATGGCCTTTTAATATATCATGATGTGGATATACAATAGTTTACCAGTTCCTTGTTTTTGAACATTTAGATTGTTTTAAAAAGTATAAAAAGCTCTGTCATTAAATCTATAAAACTTTCCCTAGTTATTTCTGGGTATAAATCCTGCAATTGGGATTGTTATGGTAAAACATATAAACACTGGTGTCATTTGCTAAGACTAGAAAAACTCGATTTGTAATAGTTTTGTTTCTACCAAGCATGCCATAGTTGATTCTATGACTTGTCTTCAACCTCAGTCTCCTAAAACCTTTACAGTCTGGTAAATCAAGGAGGAGGTCATTGGCACTTCAGAGTTTTGCACTTCTATCCCCAGAAAGGTCAACTTTTTTTTTAAATATGTTTGGGCCAGGATTTCACTACACAGCTCAGACTCATAGTGATCCTCCTGTTTTCAGCCTCCCTAGTCCTGGGGTTACAGGCATGTGCCACCATGCCTGGTCTCAGTGACCAGTTCAGTCAGTGTGCTAGGAGGCTGGGCTGGTGTGGCATGTCATGCCAAGGATAGAAGGTCAATCTTTAAAAAATAAATGTGTTTATTAACTTTTAAAGTTTCTTTTTGTGTGTATTGCCTCTTTTTTTTTTTTTTTTCCTCTTAGCCCTGAGTGTTCAGCTTTCCTGTCCCTGCATAAAA
>PVKN010030161.1:0-12800 GCA_004027915.1 Capromys pilorides
GGGACAGAGCTCAGGCTGCTGTCTCCAGCGGTGGCCCAAACCTGGCTCTGGAGCCTCTGGTCACACCCTCATCTGCGTGCTCTCATCTAGGCAGCATCCAGCCAGCCTTGGGGGCCCAGCTGTCTCCTGCAGGGCCCCCTGGTCTTTCCTCCCAGACTACTATGCACTTTCACCTTCATGTGACTTAATTCCCTTGGTGAGCCACCGTGCCCCCCCCCACCCCGTGCCTAGTCACCTCTTGGGTATATGTAACTGCAGGCTAAAGGGGCTGAGCTCGATGGGGTATGCACAGGCAATGGCTTTCTTCCCCTCCCTTCGAGGGGAAGACACAGCTGTGTCTTCTGCACCCCCATCCCTTGGCGATATCCCCGATGCAGCCTGGAGCCTCTCTGTATCCTCAGGAATACAGAGATTTTTCCTGTCTGATATAAAGTTCCAGCCAAGCCACAGACAGACTTCATGAATACCTGGTTCAGAGTCTGTCTGTCCTGGCAGCTCAGCCTGACCTTGTTTTTGTTTGGGGACCTGCAAGGGTTGGGGTGCGGGGGTCATTCTTTCTTTTTTTCCTCCTTCATGTCTCATGTTGAGGACTGAGTTATGTCCTCCCAAAAAAGGCACGTCAACGTCCCCAGTGCTGTGGAGTGGGATTGGACTGGAAAAGCCATTACAGAGATGATCAGACTAGGAATGGGTCCTGCATCAGCACAACTGCTCTTTCTAGGAAAAGGAGTGACGTGGACACGGACCCACGGGCTGAGTGGGAAGGTGACACAAAGACTAACAGGGCGAAGTTCATCATGGGACTGTGAGAGGTGTCTCCAGGTCTGGCTGTGCAAGTCATGGCCAGAGGCTGGAACAGAACAGAAGGGAAGTTCTAGAGCCACCCGAGGGAGCATGGACCCCAGCGCTTGCCTGAGCACCTCCGGCCTCTGGAACTGGGAGATGGTGCCTGTGTGTTGTTGGAACACGGTAGCACGTGGGACTTTGTTACGAGCATGTATCCTCTTCTCCATGTCTGGCTTTCCCCTGGGCAGGCAGAGGAGAGAGGGAAGGACATGGGCCCAGTATGAGTTAGTTTTCCTGTCACTGGACACAATGCCCACACCCGCAACTTCAAAAAACATCCGTTTTATTTGGCTCCTGTTTGAAGGAGTCTCAGCCCATGGTCGGATAGCTCCAAGGCAGGAGCATCATGGGGGAAGGACGCAGCACAGCAAAGCTGCTTAGTTCAGGGTAGCCCGAGAGCAGGGTGGGGAGCAGCACCCAAGGGAAGGGCAGAGAGGCCAGACACAGACTCCAGGGCTCTCCTTCCACGGATCACCTAGACACACCTAGAAATGTGTCCCACCAATCCCCTGGGGATCCCACAGCTAGTCAAGGTAACAGACACTTCCCCCTAACTGCCCCAGGTGCTATCAGTTTAGGAGGCCAGTGCTGCCCCAGATCTGTCTTGGCTTTCAACATCTCTGTCAAGGTGGCTGTCTCAGTGCTTGGTTGCCACAGGAGTTAGTGGTTCTCTGGGCCTTGCCCCACCACTTTGAGGCATGTCCCCATCACAAGCTTTCACTGTCTGATGTCCCCAACCTCCTCTTGATCCACAAGAAGCTGATGTTCTCTCTCCAAGGCAGGAGGGGGACCGAGCACTGCTGTCACTGCCTCGGACCCCAATCCCCTGCACCGCCCCTGAGTTCTTAGGCTGAGCAGGCTGGGCCCCTACTCTCACCGAGGCACCCCTGCCCAATCCCAAGGGTTCATAATAGACTCTGAAGGAAATACGTGTGCCTAGGAGGTGGTTTGGGGCCTCTGTTGTGTGGCGGGGTCTCCTACTTAGGAATGAGGGGCCTATCTCCTCTCTCTACAGGCATGCCTTTCTCCACAAGTGCTTGCAGGCCTGCAGGAAGCAGGAGCATGGCATATTACAGTGTACATCATGAAAGTCCCCTCTATTTTGTTTAAACTGGGTGGGGGGGAGGGAGGTTTGCTGTGGGGAGATCAGCTGGGGTATGTGCCACACAACACACCTGGGGAAAAAGGTGCTAGAAATTCCCGCTTGGAACAGGGGTGTGTATCATTCATTGTCCCTGGCTTGGAAGGAGTTCCATGGACAATTCAGTCCTCAACACAGTTCCCCGAGCCAGGGCCACTTGGTTCCTTACCATCCATGGTAGCCCCTGGGCAGTAGCCCAGATGTTGGGGTCAGGTGGGTCCAGGTTCGATGCCCTGCCCTGACCCTCAGATGTGAGTCTCAGCCTCTGGTTGCTCAACTTCTAGGAGTAGAAGGAAATGAAGGAAGTGCCTTGCTCATGCGCCTCAGTGTCAGGGTCAGTCACGACCCTCTGAAGATGACACAGGCATGGGGCTGAGGCCCTGGTGAACACAGAGGACTTCTCCAGCCATGTCTGTTACATGTGACTCCAGTTACGAAAGCCACTGGGATCAGTAGTGATTGGCTGAAGGACTCTGCCCTGCTCAGCATTGCTAGATCCTGGAAGAACAGAGGTTGAAAAGACACTGGTCACTTACTAGGATCCCCAGGCCATTGGAGGTGGTGACAAACTGGCTTAGTACTCTGAAAAGCATAGATCTAAATTCCTGATGGAACCTTGCTCTCCCCCTCCTACCTTCTTCCCACAATGCACTGAGCCAAAGCCATCTTCGCCTGAGACTCTTGGAATTAAATGACTTGTGCATTTTAGCAGTACACTGTGGTGCCATCTCAGTGATTCCTCCTGTTCACTAATATATGCATTTCAAAGGGGAAATAATTATCGCAGACCCCCAGTGTTGATGAAAATTATTTTGATTGTATTGTTATTTAAATATATATAAACATAAAAGTAAGTATAAATGCCTTATGCTTTTAGCTCTTACACTACTATAAAACCAAAACAC
This sequence comes from Capromys pilorides, assembly GCA_004027915.1. Classification (NCBI taxonomy): domain Eukaryota; kingdom Metazoa; phylum Chordata; class Mammalia; order Rodentia; family Capromyidae; genus Capromys; species Capromys pilorides. Next base: position 2,893 of record PVKN010030161.1, read on the forward strand.
AATTACAAGTTAAATGCAAACAAAACTACAAAAACCATTAAAATTCAAATTAATGGCATTAATTTAATGTGACAGATGATGTCTTGCAGAAAGTGAAACAACCAGTGTTGGGTCTAATAATAGAAGGACGTGTTCCCATCTGAAGATCTACTTGTTATCCACTGAACTGTTCTGGTGTTTGGGCGTGCTAAGCTGCCATTAGAGTTATAATCAATATTATTATACTTTTCACATATGGGAACGGCAAGCTTTTGACTGTAGATCTAGGATGTTGATGGGCCCACCCACGTCAAGCATACCCCAGAGTATAATAACTGAAAGTACAACAGCATGTAACACCCAGGTCATTTCCCAGTTGTGTGTCTTTATTCCTATCTTGCAAGTCCTTAGAGATCAGGGTAGCATCAACCCAGGCACCTGCTTGCAGTGTGGTGGCTTTGATGCTGTGAGCGCTAGCAAGAGCTGGCTTTGTGTGGCCTGTGTCCCCGCTGCTCCTGGACGCCTAGATCCTCTCTCCACTTATCTCCATTTGAACAGTTGTTAAGCCCTTGTTTGCACAGCAGCACAGGCCGTCACTGGGGGCTGCATTTTGCAGACTTGAGGGTAAAGTCTCTGCGTAAGCTCTGTGCTCCCAAAATGCTACTTGAGGGCAGCACAGGGCCTCGCTAGCAAGCTTGTAAGAGTGTCTTTTCTGTCTCCCTCCCTCAGGAAATCCTGGTAATACATCCATCTGAGGTTCTCACTCTGAAATCCCTCTTAGAAACCAAGCCTGGAGGTCTTCCCTGGAGGCCTGTGCTCTAGTCTTCTCTCCTCTCTCTTGCTCTCTCTGTGCGTCACCACTGGCTGCTTCGCACCACAGTCACCGATGGGCTGATGTCCCTTGACCTCCCATGTGCCCACCATGACTGCCTTTCCTGGAATGATGGGCAATAGAGGTCCATGCACACGGCTAATGAGGCACAAGGCCAAGGTTTCAAGGCAGAACACCATGGGACCATGACACACAGGACTGGGCAGCTGCCAGGTCTCAGGCTATCCCTGGAGCACTTCCACCTCCTATGGGACCCAACACCTTGGGATGCATGGGTGTATACTCTTATGCACACACACACACACACACACACAGACACACACATGCACACACGCAGACATGCATGCACGCCTACTCATGGCCACCTGCACGGTCCTGTAGAAAGTGGGGCACAGCAGTGACACACTCCTGTCACATCCCCCATGACTCTGTCATTCCACGGCTCAGCTCTGGAGCAATGCCTGACACCAACTGACATTTTCCTCGGGGACTATTGAGCACTCATTCTGGTAACAGAATGTTTCCAATCCATGAATTTGTGTGTGTTTGTGTGTTTATTCTTTTATTCATTTTGGTGAAAAGACAGATGCAAATATATTACTCCCATACACACACATGCTCATCTATGTGCATATGGTACACACACAAACATACGTGCATGCACATGTCTGTGCTTGCATGTGGGTGTGTGCGTGCTTGTGTGTGTCTGAGTTCCAGGAATTGAGGCTATGCTGAAAACAAGATTTGTGATTGTGTCTGTGGAGCTGAGGCCTTGCTTCACCCTGGAAGCCTGCAGAAAGCAGCTCTCTGCTGGCCCTCAGCCCCTAACCTCTCCAATCCCTGGTGCCAGGGAGGCTGCAGCGGGTGTTCCTCCCTTCAGAAACCACAGACTCCTGGCCTTATCTCAGAGGCCCCTGCAGACTCCCTTACTCTTGAGATCCCAACCTGGCCACGTGTGTGTCTGTGGCTCTCTGGGGGCTGGGCCCCAGCGGGAAATTCTGGCTCAGTCCCTGGGCTTCCTTCTATTCCAATGCAAAGAAGCAATCATTCGGGAGGACCTCCTTTAACAAGCCATCCCGTCTACTCATGGATCTTATATTTTTAAAAGATTAGTTTTTCTGGATGGAGTCGAAGTGATAATGAACTCCTTCTTTCATTTTTATGAAACAAAGACAGTGACACTTGACCATCCGTGATCCTAATTGGCATGTGCCTCATGCTTATGAGACCTGCAGCTCTGATAGATGCACTGCTAAAACAAAGACATTTGACACTTCTGCGGTTCCGGCAGCCTTGCCCAGGCACATGTACGATGATTATTACGCTGCGGACATGGTGACACCACAGCACTGGTGCCTAGAAGATACCAGCACCTACCGACCCAGCATCGTGTCCCAGGAGCGCCTGAGGACCGGGGAGGGTGACTCTGTTTGTGTTGGCTCTGAGAATTATGTGAGTCCTCTGAAGCTTGCGTGACATTTGCATTGCTCGGACTGTGGATGACCGAGGAGTATCGACTGGGACCAGCTTAAGGTGACACTCTTAGGAGACAGTCAGGGACCCTGGAGGCTGTCACACTTTATTCCATCCCAGAGCCCAGAGGATTTGCTTCATCCAGAGATGGCTAGTGCCATCTGTGCTGGGGACAGAGTGACAAGAAACTGTCATCACTAGGCATGGGGCTACAGGGGGCATCAGGCAGGGGGAGAAGGGCCGCCCAGGGCTTATAGCAGCCATTCCTGGGGCACAGGGACAGGAGACTCTTCCCATCAGGTACCCAGTGTCCTTGGGCCTTGGATACGTGGGCCCTGAGTTCTAAACACTGAGGGAAAAGCCAGGGTGTGGCTCTGGAGCTGCTTTCCTTGCTTGCCGAGGCTGAAGCCTCAGATCCACACATGTGAGAGTCACAGCTCCCAGCTCCTGGGGAATTCACGAGGTAGATCCGTTGGGACGGGTGACTCACACTGGGGTCTCCAGAAAGCAGATGCTGAGAGGAGCTGGTTGTGCAGGATGTGCATGAGGGACGATCTTGGAATGAACCTGCGTACAGAGCGGGAGCGATGGGGCAGCACAGGACTGAGACAGGAGCTGCAGGGTGGGCTGCTGGCAGCTGGCAGTGAGGACGCGTTGGCTGACAGCAGGCGAGCCCCAGAGCTCCAGTGGTCCAGCTGTCCCCCACGTGGGGCCCACCTCTGTCAGTCACCTGTAGCTGTTCCCAGGAGGCCATCCGCAGCTGGGACCCAGAGTCCGACCTGGAAGGTCAGGGCCATGGGTGGTGACCTCCACCCCCACCATGGATGTGCAGTGGGAGCTCCAGTAGTAGGACACCTTGGCCAGTGACAAATGTCATTGTGAGACTGGAAACCATGCACTGGTCCTAAAACAGAAAATGGGTGAGGTTTGGGTTAAGTTCAAATCAGATCCTAAACAACTCCATGGGGTAAGGATAGGATGGATCCCCAGGAGGGCAGGGCGGAACAAGGGACACACTGATTCCATATGATCCAGGTGGGCCTGAGGGGACCCTGGGGAGGAGCACAGCACTCGTCTGTAGTGCTCCCTCCCTGTGGTCACCCAAGCTCTGCCATCCAGGCAAGGGGATCAAGCCTGAGCCTAGGAGGACAGGATGACCCCGGCCCTCCCTGGGGAAGTGTGGGACGTGCAGTGGCTCCACCCCTCCCTGCTCCTCAGCCTGCTAACCTGGGAGAGTTATTGGCAACTGTACATAAGTCGGAGAGGCAAAGGGGTCAGCCCTAGGAGGCCTCAGGGCTAGAGGGAACTTGAGTCTCACGTTGTTCCTGGGTGGCTCAGGGCCGGGCAGGGCAGAGAATACCCAGGGTACAGGGTGCACCCATCAGCCTCTTACTGTTTTTCTTTTTGAGATAGGGTCTCACGATGCAGTTCACTCTGGTCTTGCACTTTCTTCAAACTTGTGGTGATCCTCCTGCCTCAGCTTCCCAAGGGCTGGGATCACCAGTGTGTTTCACCACACTTGGCTTCGGCCTTACTTTTTCATACTTCCCAGATATTGGCAGGGGTGCTCCCTACACGTGGAAGAAGGATCACTTGGGACAGAAGGCCAAGGCCAGACAGGCCTCTGACTTCCTCCTCCCTCCTCCTGATAGAGATAGGAAGAGCACGGGCACCCCCAGTCACTGGCCTCTGTGGAGGCACCCAAACGTGTCAAGGACAGTTAACGTGCTGGGGGGATTCCATGCCAGGAAGGCAGCAGTGACAAGACCCTGAAGCAGGGACGTGGAAGGACAGCTGGGGCTTTCCCGCTGGAGAAAGATCGCAGACAGGAAGCCCTTCCGAGAGCTGCACTGTCTCCAAGAGAAAGGACCTAGGCATGAGGGGGTTGGTCGGGTGACCTCAGCAACCATCTCACCGTGGAGAAAGGAGGCCCTGAGAATGGCTTTGGGGAGCACTCTGAAGGCACCTTCTTCCCCTGTAGGCGAAGCTCACTGACCTCGAGCTGGGAGGGAGCCAGGCTTGGGGTCTGAGGCACAAGAAGTGGGGAGCAGGGGAGAGACGTGAGGGTTTGGTTTCATGTACTACTGGGTTCACCATTGGGGATGGAGGGGCAAAACAGCAGCCTGACCTGGGAGACGGTGCTGGGCCTCGAGGCCGTCAAAAGCAGGCTGAGGCAGCAGTGGGAGAGGTGGGGTGGGGGCATGGACGGCATGGTGGGTGCCTCCAGGCCCCGGATGGGAAACCTTTGGCTGTGTGCCCAAGAATGGTCGGGCTCCAGTGGCTTTCGTGGCATGCCTAAGGTTGGAAGTGTTTGGGGGTACAGCATGCGCGCAAGGCCTGGAAATCCGGAGAGAGAAGTGTGGACAGCCACACACCCCTGCAAGAAGAGCGGAAGTCCCAGGCTGTGATGTCCGTCCTGGTAGCCTCAGTCCCAGCCCCAGCCCCAGCCCCAGCCCCAGCCCCAGAGATGTGAGGTCTAGGCAGAGCTCTGCAGAAAGAGTAACACATGTGCCAGGTTTTGAAGACTTACAAAAAATGCACAATCTCCCACTGAAAATGATTACATGTTGAGATGCTAATGTCTTGGCGATCCTGGCCAGCGGCCATGCATTATTAAGATTAACCCCCCTGTTCCTTTGTATTTCAGTGTTGCCACTGGTGGGAGCTGTGTCCTGGGGCGGGGACCAGAGGCAGGTGCGCAAGTCCCTAAGATCAGTAAGGGTTTCCGCTGGGGGCACCGGGCACGAGGAGGCGCTGGTATGCAGGGGAGGTGGCCAGGGAGCCAGGGGGGCTATTGTCAGGTGGCCTTCGCCCATGCCCTCAGCATTTCACAGGCAGTGCCAGTCCCCTGAGGCTGCGCAAGGGCCATCCGGGGCTACTCTCCTCGAGAGGAGACAGGCTGGGCTGCGGTGGGTGGGGCCCGGTACCTGGACCGCTGCAACCCACTGAGGGTGCCCGGTTGCCCGGCCTCCTTCCTGACAGATTGAGGTCTGCTGGGGTCCTGCCCAGGAAGGCGGCAGTAGCAGGGCCTCTGGGCTTTGAAGGGGCCTTTGAATGGCTCCATCTGGGGTAAGGCGCTGAGCGGCTGGGCCCCTGCGCTCACCAATAAACCGCGTGGGATGGCCTTCAATTAGGGAAGCGTAGCCAACCAAATCAGCTACCAGATAAATTATTTATGTGGGCCTGCAACGGAGGGGGGCTGCAGTGCGAAGAACAACGTGTTCATTTTAATCAGGCGCCTGCGACGTCGCAGGGGGAGGGGCGGGGCGATTGGATCAGAGGGGGCCCCTGCTGTAAATATCACACAAGCAGTGCGTTTTGTTTGTGCGCCGACCGTCTTTTGTGACCCGCTTTCCACCACAGATGAGCGGAGCAGGACCGACGACCGTGCAATGTTAATGAGGGTGATTCACTGTTTACCTAATGAGGGTCTGAGGCAGGCAGGCTGGGGTGCCAGGTGGAAGACTGGACCCCTGCAGACCTTGGGGTCTGGAGGCTGTGGTCTCACTGAGGGCAGCTTGTGTCCCACCAGGGAGGGGCGACAGTGCAGACCTCACCGGCTGGAGCATCACCAGAACAAGGGAGGTCCCTCAACCCTGTAACTGGGGACAATGACAAGCCAAGTGGAAGTCACTTGGCTCCCACCACCCACCATGGGAGATGCAGGCAGGCAAGAGGGAGCAGAATGGGGCGCAGCCTGGTTCCCTGGGGAGTTGGGGCTGTCAGGGCTGGGGAGGGAATGATATGACAGGGGGACAGAAGAGGGTGTCCTTCTTTTCCTGGGGGAACACAGGGTGAGAGTGCAGAGGCACCCCAGAAATCAACCATCCCAAGGCACAGATCAGCCCTCCAACCCAGGAGGAGAGAGCTCCAGGGAGGGGCCGCGCATGGGGCTGGGGTCTCAGGGTCTGCAGTCACTTCTCAGGCCCTGTGCAGCCCCCCACCCCACCCTCACTTTCCTTCAGTCTTCACAGAAGAGGTGGCATGTATAGTAGGCTTCGAAGACCATCCAGAAGGACTTCAGCAGGGACGAAAGAGTAACCTTGCCTTTCAGCTGAGGGGCAGAGAGAAAGAGGTAAAGTCATGTGACTAGGGTGGATTTATTTATTCTGCATTCCATGGCTTAAAGCTGTTGCACTATGTAACGTACAAGGCCCACTGGAGTTGAATAATGCACAACCTGAACTTCTGTACATGGCAGCCCTCCCTATACTGCCTACATGTATATGCTATGCACCCAGGACTTACTATTTTCAGTGATTAAGTGAACAGTGTATGTGAAGAACAATTGGTTGAGAAGAGAAGAACATCAATGTACAGCACTGTTTTTTTATAACTATGATTAGGCAGTTAATTTTGTTTTGCAAGTGACAGAACCCTAACTCGAATTGTCTGCAGACATGAGACTTTATTATTTGAAGTGACTACAAAGTTGGGGTCCCTAATGTACTGTTGGTCTCAGGCATGGCGGGGAACAGGGGTCTGATGGGTGGGAACAGGGGTCAGTGTCTCATCCTGTCGAGAGGCTGCCTGCCACCGCCACGATTCATTCTCAGGAGATAGCTCCCCATCAGGAAGTGAAGATGGCTTGGGGCTCCCTTTCTCAGGGTTTAGAGACATAGCAAAGACTTCCCCAGAAACCAGGGACTGAGCCCCGCTTGTGCCACCCATGATGTGGGGTGGTGGTGGCATAGGTGTTATGAACTCTGGCAGGCCTGCAGTTTCAGAGTGGGTTGGCTCCTGAAACAGAGAGTCTGGATGCAGAAAGAGGTGAGCTCCTCTAAGAAAATGGAGGTCCCAGAGCCAGAGGTGGGGAAACAGATGTGGGCCTAGACTGGAGACACAAGAGCTGCCCCTTCCCTGGAAGAACCCAGGGAAGAGATGATAGTGAGCCCAGCTTGGCTTTCAGGGAGTGGGGATTGTCGTTTCCCAGCTGGGGCCTGGGTAGTGCTCATGCCACACTTGGGGAACACTGCACCCTCATTTGGTAAAACTGGTTTAGGCCACATGCAGCAGGTTTCCTCCTGCCAGACTGCAGTCTCCTCAGGCATCCAGAGCTTCCCTGGGCCCCAGAGGAAGGGTTCTGGCGGGACAAGAGGTCACAAAGGATGAGAGCCAACTCTGCCGCCCTGAAGGGGAAGGAGCGTTTTCAGCATGGCCCCGTTGTCTTTGCTCCCTACCTGGCCACCAATGTTTGATTGGTGGAAGGAACCTGGTCACTGGGGAGCATGAGATGTTTTTTTTCCAGGCAGTAGGAGGTGGCAGCTGAGGTTGTGCTGCTCCAGGAGCTTGGTGCATTCATTCATAAGCCTGTCACTATGCCAGGTGGAGGACACTGAGGAGGACAGGACTGGGCATTTTGCTGCAGGGTCGCTTAACCCAGTGTGTGTGTGTGTGTGTGTGTGTGTGTGTGTGTGTGTGTGTGCGTGGTTGCTGTGTACAGCACATCCTGCAGGGGAAGGTTGGGGGCTGAGGGTGCATCAGATCCAGAGCTATGGGAGTGATGTAGCGACCCTCCCCTTCCCTTCTGCTCTGGGCTCCTCTTCTGTGCTCTGTGTTGGCCAAGAACTGCAGGGTGCATAACAGAGTGAGGTGTGGTAGCACAGTTGGGGACCCTGGGACTATGAATCCCACCTGGACCTACCCAGGAGAAAGGCCTGGTCACTTTATCTCTGTACCTGTTAGCTGTCCCCGACCCCAAAGTGAGAATGAAGAATGAGAAAGGCAGGAAGCAAGTGGCCTGAAGGCACACGGAGGAGCTGGAGTCCAGCCTGTGCCCCCTCCCCTCTGTTCCTGGCCCTCCTCAGCCACAACCCTTCATCCCCCACCGCCAACCCCACAGGCTGGTGACACTAGGACCTGGGCACAAAGATCCTCGCCTTGACCCTGACCAGCCTAGGGTTTCCTGGAGCCCTGGGCCAGGCTGCTAGACGTCTACCTTGGCACCCAGGGCTGAATCTGCCCTTCTGTCCCTGTCCCTATCTGGCCCCTGTCCCTCACTTGGCACCTGGGAGCCATCCTCTTGGACAAGCAGCTTCCAGGAACCCCCCAGGCAGGCCAGGGCATCCCAGTGAGGGGCGTGGGCTCTTGAACACCCCCTGGCAGGGGCTGCTAGGCAGCTCAGGAGCCTCCCTTCCCTGCAGGCCCAGCAGGGCTGAGGGTGACAGGCTCTCCTGCCTCTGTGCAAATGGGCTGCTGCACTTGGATGCACGGGATCTTCCCACCCCCACTCCCTTCTTCTTCATAATGTCTGCCTCACTGCCCCAACCAATTTGCAAGAAGGTTTTCAAGCCCGATTCAAAAACTTGGAGATCACCAGCACACTGCTCTCCCCAGGCTCCCTTACATGGACCCCTCACTTCAGGAAATAGAATATGCAGCTTTAATTTGCAATAATAATTATTAGCAGCATCGTCATCCACCACAATACCAGTGTGGAGTCCCACACACTGGGCAGGGTGCACAGGGCCCAGCTGTGACTGCACATGGGCCCAGCCCCCCACCCTGCAAGCCTCCCCTCTCATCTGTAACCTGAGGAGGCCCTGGCTGGAGGCCCTGGCTAAAGGTAGGGGGTCCCCAGGCTCGGGTCCTGCTTTTCCCATGTCCCGGTGGAGGGATCATATTAACAACACATTGTTCTGCAGACCTGGCAGTCACCTGCTCTGGGCCAGTTCAGAAGGAGGGGCCGGATCTTGTGCTCGCCGGGGCTCCACTCTGATGGTGCAGACAGGCTCTGGGCCACCTCAGCTCCACCCAACACCATGCGGGCCTGCCCCGTCCTTGGGGAATCCCTGGGCACAGAAGTCAAAGTCAATGTGCTGACCCCCCCCACAAACAACAACAAAAACAAAAATGTATATATAAAAAGCAGAGCAGATGAGTGAAAGTATGACCTGTACATAGTTTATTTTGATCCAGTCTTTTCACTCCTAGATTTATGCCCATCAGAGATGTGCACATAGGTACAAAAAAAGGAAGTCCAAGAATGTACCAGCTGCTTCCATCAAAATAACCGTAACCCAGACACCGTCCAAGTGCTCACCATGGGGAAGGGATGTACACATAGGAAAGCATCATACAGCGGTGACAGTGGGCAGTGGTCAGCTGTGTACAGCCATTCGAGGAGGATCACGTGCACAGGGGTTAGTTTCACAAAATTTGCACCATGTGTGATTTCATCCTTATAAAACATAAAAAGAAGCAGCGCCACTCTAGGCTTCTGGAAATCACCAAAACAGTGGTTGGTTGAAAGGGGTGAGTGGAAGGGGCCCTTCCGGGCCCTAGGCTGAACCTGTGTCCATGGAGGTGCCCTGTTTGAGAAAATCCACTGGATGTTTTGTTTTGTTTTGTTTATATATTTAGTACAGGGCCTACAGGGTCTCACTACACAGATCAGACTCGTAGTTATCCTCCTGTTTTCCACCTCCCAAGCACTAGGATTACAGGCACGCGCTACCACATGCAGTCTCAATCGCCATCTCAGCATGCCCTGGGTGTGGAGCCAGCACAGCACGCCCGGGGATGCCCCTGGGTTTTATTTCTGTGCTGTATACACTTTTCTATGCAAATGCCTTAAGTCGGTGACAAGCCGGAAGATGCTTCTATGACTACAATAGCTTCTATA